>WNWU01000063.1:9056470-9068748 GCA_012654045.1 Ptyas mucosa | reverse complement strand
ATTCTATTCTATTCTATTCTATTCTATTCTATTCTATTCTATTCTATCCTATTCTATTCTAAATATCTGTTTTCAAAATTTTCCAAGCTTCTTGAGCTGTTTTCCTGTTTAAGATTTTCACCCATGGAATCCTTCCTGAATTCTCTGTAAGTTTATGGAAAAAAGCTCTTAACGTTTAAGACACTAATTTGACTTTGTCCTATTGCTTGTGCCTGCATTATGTTGCATTCAAATTTGACATGATCAGTCTCCCTCAAATATTCTCCAAAACCTTCTTTTCACTTTCTTGTGCCTTTATTTTGAAGAAGTTATGGCAAAGAAGAGAAAAACAAGAAGATAAATTCCTTGTTTTATTGAAACCAATACACATAAAATTAAAAATAAATGAAAAGAGGAAAATAAAGAACCCAATAATTATGCTGCTTCTAAATCACTAAGGGACTATAATGCTTTTCTTCTCTAGTGGCTTACAGCCTGGAAACAGGATATTCACTAAGTACTTCTTATGTTAGCTGAACAAAACACTCTTCTAGTTCAAGTGGTAGAACCATTGCTTTTGGACAGGAAGGAAGAGATATGTTCCCAAAAGGGATGGAAAGCATTGCAATTCAAGTTTCAAGTGACAAGTCCCATATATTTGCATCCAATTAGCTATCTTACTCCTGGTGTTAAGTGAAAGGCAATTTAATACATACTTCCTGGAATGGGACCATATCTCAAGTATAAATAAACTCTTTGGCTACCCCAAAAGTTTTATTTCAGAATAGACAGACCATGAAGTTCCTAACAGTGAGAACAATTAACCAGTGGAACAGCTTGCCTTTAGAAGTTGTGGGTGCTCCATCACTGGAGGCTTTTAAGAAGAGACTGGACAGTCACTTGTCTGAAATATATAGGGCCGTGATGGCAAACCTATGGCACCTATGGCCATATCTGCAAGCACGCGAGCCCTTGCCCTAGCTCAGCTCCAACACGCATGCGCGTGCCATCCAACTGATTTTCAGCTGGCCCTGCCCACACTGCCCCTCCCCTCCCAGGAGTCTCCACGCGGCCCGTTTTGGATGCCAAGTAAGTACAGGGCTCGCATGGTGGCTCTGGGAGGGCAATTTTGGCCTCCGGAGGATCTCCGAGGGGCTGGGGGAGGCTGTTTTCTCCCTCCCCAGGCTCCAAGAAAGCTTCTGGAGCCTGGGGAGGGAGAAAAATGGGCCTACCGAGCCTACTGGAAGTCTGGAAATGGGCCGTTTCTGGCCTCTGGAGGCTTCAGGTAGGCCTGCTAGGCCCAAAACGGGGCATGGGGGTATTGTGCGCGCATCTGTGGGGGAGCACAGGGGGGTCACGTATACATGTGTGGGGGACAGGGCGCGGGGGGCATTAAATTATGGCTGTGGACACACCCGTGTGCGACCCCGCCCTGCGCTCCCCCCACTTTTGGCATACAACAGCAAAAAGGTTAGCCATCACTGGCATAGAGTCTCCTGCTTGAGCAGGGGGTTGGACTAGAAGACCTCCAAGGTCTCTTCCAGCTCTAGTCTGATTGAAATCAATAACAACTGCCAGGTTCCTTCCACGCCATTTGAGCAAAAGCAAACTGCCCAGACTTATTAACTAGAAGGGAAAGTAGCAGATTCAAAGAATATGCCATATCTTTTCAAACTGAAATATATTTAATAGTTCTAGCATTCAAAAAGACTAATATACCAAACGAGAATGAGGGGGGTGGGGGGAAAGTAACCCAGTGGATCAATATTTGCAGATAGATGTCTCAGACACGAAGGAGCAAATATAGAGAAGGAGCCTTAGGAGAAAGTAAAACAGAAAGGGCGAAGCAATCCTCAGCCTGTTACATCACCCCCTTCCTGTTATGATTTATTCATACAATTCATGCATTTTAATTTTAGAAAATCTTTTTCAAGGACAGGGTAATAGAACTTTCAGAAATATAAGGTGAGCGTTGCGCTAATCAGTTGTTGGAAGGAAAATCCATCTGGTTCAATTCCAAGCAGGGAGAAAGGCACTGGAGACAAAATGGAGGCTGGAGGCCGATTGGAAAGAGGGCCCATTTATCGATTAAGCAGAACCACCAACCACATGTGATTCTGAGCAGTTGACAAAATGGAGTTTATAGTGGGTTTTTTATACCTACTTTGGGCTTTGTATTTGAGATTCCTGTTCCTGTGCAAGAACATGTCCTTTAATATTCTATTGGCTGTTGTCAGATTCCTATGGGGTCATAGCTGGCGCTATAGGCAAAAGAGGAAATGCAAATCCTAGGTCCGTGATGGCGAACCTATGGCATGCGTGCCACAGGTGGCACCCGGAGCCATATCGGTGGGCACACGAGCGTTGCCCTATTTCACCTACGGCACGAATGTGTGAGCTGGCCAGCTGATTTTTGGGCCTTCCGGACCCACTGGAAGTCACGAAACAGGTCGTTTCCGGCCTACGGGGGGCCTCCAGGGGGTGAGGAAGGCCGTTTTCGCCCTCCCCAGGCTCCAAGAAAGCCTCTGGAACCTGGGGAGGGTGGAAAACAGGCCTACCAGGCCCACCGTTCCATCGTGTGCCAAAAGCGTAAGGAATGGGGAGAAGGTGGCATGTGCATGCATGGGGAGGTGCGGGGTGCATTGAATTATGGGTGCGGGCACACACGCATGTGACCCCCCTGCACTCCCCCCACTTTTGGCACTCGATGGCAAAATGGTTAGCCATCACTGTCCTAGATGTTTGTCTGACCTAATTTTGCAAACCTTTTGTTTGTTGCTTATCTGGAGTTTCCATCTGACCCAGTCTTTCTGAATCTGCATTTCTAAAATCTGGCCTCCTCAGTTTTTTAAAAAATTTTTATTTATATGCCGCCCTTTTCCGGAGACTCAGGGCGGCTTACAATGCATTAAGCAATGCTTGGGGCAGGGAAACTGGAGCTGGTTTCTACCTCCCAAAAGATTTTTTAATTTCTTCTTTGGGGAAAATATTTTATCCCGCCTTTTTAATATTTCCCAAAATATTTCATTCTTCTGGGGGCTGGGGGGCTTCCCACACAGTGAACAGTATCAGATCAGGTGTATATAAAGTAATGTAAGATAAATGCATAGAAATGTATTCTCTTCAATGTTTTCGGAGTAGTTTTGTCAAGAAAGGAAAAGGAAACTCCAATGAAGTAGAGTTGGCATAGATCTGGAGAGTTCCAGACTTAATGATAGATTTTATTCTAGGACTTAAAAGGCTGGTGCAGGAGGTCCTTTTCTATTTCAGGAGGAACCTATGACTTCTCAGTTACTTTCCAGAGAAAATTCAGGCTCAGAAAAAACTATAAGAATATCAACATCCAGCACAAGTGGCCTCTTTTACTTAATTATTTCCTCAGGTAATTGTTATCCCATTTTTATTTTGGGTCAGTTCAAGCTAGTCTATATAACCGGTAACAAATTTTTTTAGATTTCACCTCTGGGTGTAGGGTATCCTGCTTAAGCAGGGGGTTGGACGAGAAAACCTCCAAGGTTCCTTCCAATTCTGTTATTCTATTCTATTCTATTCTATTCTATTCTATTCTATTCTATTCTATTCTCCATTCCATTCTCTATTCCATTCTCCATTCCATTCCATTCCATTCCATTCCATTCCATTCCATTCCATTCCATTCCATTCCATTCCATTCTCCATTCCATTCCATTCCATTCCATTCCATTCCATTCCATTCCATTCCATTCCATTCCATTCTATTCTATTCTCCATTCCTTTCTATTCTATTCCATTCTCTATTCTATTCCATTCCATTCCATTCCATTCCATTCCATTCCATTCCATTCCATTCCATTCCATTCCATTCTCCATTCCATTCCATTCCATTCCATTCCATTCTATTCTATTCTCCATTCCTTTCTATTCTATTCCATTCTCTATTCTATTCCATTCCATTCCATTCCATTCCATTCCATTCCATTCCATTCTATTCTCCATTCCATTCCATTCCATTCTCTATTCCATTCTCTATTCCATTCCATTCCATTCCATTCCATTCCATTCCATTCCATTCCATTCCATTCCATTCCATTCCATTCCTTTCTATTCTATTCCATTCTCTATTCCATTCCATTCCATTCCATTCCATTCCATTCCATTCCATTCCATTCCATTCTATTCTATTCTATTCTATTCTATTCTATTCTATTCTATTCTCCATTCCATTCCATTCTCTATTCCATTCTCTATTCCATTCTCTATTCCATTCCATTCCATTCCATTCCATTCCATTCCATTCCATTCTATTCTATTCTATTCTATTCTATTCTCCATTCCATTCCATTCCATTCTCTATTCCATTCTCTATTCCATTCCATTCCATTCCATTCCATTCCATTCCTTTCTATTCTATTCCATTCTCTATTCCATTCCATTCCATTCCATTCCATTCCATTCCATTCTATTCTATTCTACACATGTGTGTGTGTGTATACACACATCTCGCCACTAATTAAACCAACATGCTTGAGATGGTTACTTCACATTACCACGAGGTAGGGCCCACCTTCCCTACTAAAAGTTGACCAAATGTCTTGATTCATTGTAGGGTGTGTTTAAGGTATTAAACTTCACAGGGAGGTTGAAGTCTAGCCTCTGATGTGAGCGTTTATTGGGTGAATATAGGCAAATTTTTATTTCACGGTCCAACTTTCTACACAGAATGGATTTTATGGAGAAAAACAAGACAAAGACACTGTTAGATGCATGTTTTAAGCTCCTAAAGAAAAACCAACCAATCAAATAAATATTTTTTCCCAACGTGTCCCAATGTGACTATTACTGTTTCCAATGTATAAATTGTTTTCTTAGTTTTTTTTTTTTTTAAATCTGGGCTGTAGTTTTACTTCTGCTTTTGATTATGGTGATTGCTGCTTGAGTTTTTATAGTTAAAAAAACAGGGTACAGTATTTTAATTAAATAAAATTAAAAATCTGCATCTACTGAAGCCATATAAGCTTTTCAGGAGCCTGGGGACATCCTGAATCTTATATGAATACCAGTGCTCAATTGGGAAATATTCCATACGGAAAACAGAAAGCAAGAAATCAATGTTTTGGCTTATATTTTTTGGATTCAAAACACACTTTCAAGCTAATATATTACCCTGTGCTCTGTCTTGGTGCATATTCCATTTCAGTTCTTGTGTGACGGATTTCCAGTGGGAGTCAATCTTTATTTGTGCCGAGTTTATCACGGCTCGGGTAATGAAATAGCAAATCGTACATCAGCCACTGGTTCCCTGGCTTTTTGCATTGTGACATGTACAATCTCTTCTTTTACGCGTTGATCCATCCCAGGATGAGACAGGTTGGATCGAGGAGCTAAATAAACGACTGACGCTTAACTTGCAATGGGAGGCACTAATTGTGTTTAATTTCTGGACCTCTTTTGATGAACTGCCCGGCCCTGAGTCAGCATTGATGGACCTTCACGAGGGGCCCAGAATTCTGCAGCTGCTGTAACTTCACATTTGCCTGCAAGCAACTCCACCAGCTGTCTCTGCCTATATTATACCACAGTAATGCGAACAACTGGAAGCGATAATGTTTCTCCCCATTTGCCTAACAATACCAACATGAACAATAATTCAGGAGGCTGAAGATTTGTGCGGTAATTTAATAAACCCCATGCACATTTCTACAATTGAGCACCACATCTGTGCAATGGATCCTAGAAGTGTAATATTCTTTTATAAGGGACCATTAACCAATCTTAAGTTTATAGGTTTCCTTAAATCTTTTTCATCAGCTGTTAAACTACGGTAAAGAGAAAATTGTCTCTTATGAGACACGGGATAGTAAAATACAAAGATTGTGATTAAACGTCAATCAATTAAGGATGTTCATACAATAAAAATGCTGACTGATGATTAAAATGAGCTCTTTCTGGGAGAATTTTACAGCAATATTAAGAAATGTTTTCAAAAGTTGACAGGCTCAACTTACACCTAATTGTATATCAGGGAGGTTGTGCTTAATTGCTGTATTTGGAATAGGAGCTGTCCTGATAACAACCTTAAGGAGGGATTATATATATATATATATATATATATATATATATATATATATATATATATGCAATTTCTTTCTAGCCAGGTTCTACCTATGTAAGCTAAGATGTTCCATAGCCCTGGTTCTGTGAAATCTCATTCACAACTTCTGGGCTTTCTAGCAGACTGCAACTCTGTGTTGGCCTGTGGGAGACTCAGATAGATCCATTTCTGTCTTATTAGACTTCATCAGTGAGCCACACCCTATTTCAAGTATCCTCCCTGTAAAAGGTACAATGTTTTTTTTCCTTTTTTGTAGGCTTTATGTGCAATTTCTTTCTAGCAACTCTAACAAAGTTGCAGTCTGCTAGAAAGAAAAAAGCCCAGAAGTTGTGAATGAGATTTCACAGAACAAGGGCTGAGGAACATCTTAGCTTACGTAGGTAGAACCTGGCTAGAAAGAAATTGCACATAAAGCCTACGAAAAAAGAAAAAGAAATATATATATATATATGTGTGTGTGTGTGTGGTGTGTGTGTGTGTGTGTGTGTGTGTGTGTGTGTTTCCATCTGCTGGATTTTATTAAGTCCTTGACCTCTAGACATAATTGGCAATTTTGAATGACATGCCTAATGATGTTTTGAATTAGCTAGCATTCATTGTATTGAAAAAAAAAACCCTAGAAATGGATAATGCAGGTCACACCAGAGATGAATACATTAAACAAATCACAAATTATTTATAGGATGGAGGCGTTGTGCAACTTTTGCAGCTAACTCTAGTAATAGATTTTTTTTTTAAAAAAGGAAAAAATAAAAGGTGAGATGTGTTCCGGACGCTATTTAAAATTCTGTGAATGAAGTTGGTCAATGGCACCACAGAAATGTTGCCAAGTACAGAATAGAATAGAATAGAATAGAATAGAATAGAATAGAATAGAATAGAATAACAGAGTTGGAAGGGAACTTTTTTACTTTAAAAAAAGAGATCTTTTTACTTAAAAAAAAAGTATAAAGTATAAAATCTGCCTCCAGAAATAATTTTTGGAGGAATGTCACTGTGCAGGTAAGATTACCACCTAAATCAGAGCATACTATTATCGCAAAACCACTCAAGGAACATTGATTAAAAAGCCAGTTCTTTGCTGTCATTCTTTATGCGAGATAATTTTTGCATTTCTTCACTTCATTATTTTTGACAATACTGAATGATTGAATATCCATTTAAAACTGAACGAAGGAGACATCGGATTATAAAAATCGGATACATTTGGAGCCTGGTCAGAAAGTAAATGTCAGATTAAGCGAGGGGTGAAATCTGCTTACCTTCCCAACCAGTTCGGAAGTGCATGAGCCTCATGCGCGCATAGACCCTCTGCGCATGTGCAAACCCTTCTGCGCATGTGCAGAGGGTAAAAAAGAGGTTACTTCCTGATTAAAACCAGGAAGTAATGATGACCGGGTGGGTGGGAGGAGCCTCGCACTGCCATCGCTACCAGTTCGTCTGAACCGGTCTGAACCAGGAGCATTTCACCCCTGGATTAAGCCTTGTTTATCCTATGCAACAGAACAATAATGTCCTAACAACCATATTCTTTGGGTGAGGGTATAAAAGTCAAGATATGGATGTGGCATTGTGATGATCGCCTTGTCCCTCGGGTATGTTAGTGTGATGCACATACAAAATACAAAAGGGTTGACATGCATCGAGATGTGACCTCCATGGTCTTGTCTTTTTTTGATCCCCATTCAAATTTCCGAACTACAATGCTGAGGTCTGCTAAAAGTTTCTTTTATTGCATTTTTCTTGTTTTCTTCCATAGTTATCTATCACTTGATAGTTCAATGACTCGAATACATTTAAAGCTCTTCTTTCAATATTTTATTTATGTATTTGCATCTCGCCTTTATTATTTTCACAAATAACTCAATAGCAATAACACTTAGACTTATAAATTGCTTCACGGTGCTTTACAGCCTTCTCTGTGTGGTTTACAGTGATAGCATATTGCCCCCAACAATTTTAATGACCTCAGAAGGATTGAAGGCTGAGTCGTCAACCTTGAGCTGATCAGGATTGAACCGACAGTGAACAGAGTTACCCTGCAATACTGCATTCTAACCAGCATTCTAAGCACGGTGCCACCACAACTCAAGGTGGTGAATATATCCAACACACATATCCAACACACCTTCCTCCTCTTATTTTCCCCACAACAATGATCCTGTCAGGTGGGTTGGGCTGAGAGTGAGTGACTGGCCCAAAGTCACCCAGCTGGCAATCATGGCTAAGGTGGGACTAGCACCAGTGGTGGAATTCAACCAGTTCACACCACTTTGACCGAACTGGTTGTTAAATTGCTCGCTGGTCCCACCCCTCCCCACATCACCTCTTCCAGAAGTCCCCACACACTCCGTTTTGGCTCCCAGGTAAATGCAGGGAGGCCTACTAGGCCCAAAACGGGGTGCGTGAGGGCAGTGCCCTCCTGCAGCCCATTTTTGCTCCTGGTGGGTAGCCGAGTGCTTCCTGTCACACCTCATGGCCATGCCCACCATGGCCACACCCACCCAGCCGGTCATTAGGGTAGACAACCTATTGTTAAATTATTTGAATCCCACCACTGACTACAACTCAGTTTTTTTTTGCTTACTAGCCTGGTGTCTTAACCATGAGACCAAACTGGCTCTCAATATTGATAATATATAGGGACCCGTTATACTTCATTGGGAGTGAAACAGTCCCTGGGTGATAGATTTCTTCACAGAGATGCAAGTATAATGTTTAAAAACTTTTCTGTACTGTAAAATGTCACAAGTTACATATCTTTCAAAAATGCGGGAAGTACTGCAGTAAAGATAGGGGATTCTAATTAACTGGACATTTGTTGGAGATAAACTCTATCTAGCATGGTCCTTTCAGGAAATTCTTGATTTGTGTTTCTCCTCCGAAAGGGTGAAGAAAGGCAAGAGAAGGTTAGAGCTGAAGAAGCTTCTTGGATGAAAAGCGAAATATTTTCAAAAAACAACCAGAAAGTCCAGTTGTCTCTTGAAAACAAAAAATACCTTTGGGACAACCATGACCTGGATGATTGAGAATCTCCATAGACAAGAGAAGATTAGCTGGGGTTTTTTTAACTAGCTACCATGTTTTCCCGAAAATAAGACCTTGTCTTATATTTTTTTGAACCCTGAAATAAGCGCTTGGCCTTTTTGCCATGCTCTCAAAAGCCCAATTGGGCTTATTATCAGGGGATGTCTCATTTTTTGGGGCGGGGAAACAGGATATTAGACTAGCTCAATTGTCAACACTTAATTGAGGAAATAATGTAGTGAAGTAACAGGACTATGCAATGCTGGAACTCATGATTTTAAGGGAAATTTAAGCTGAGTGTTGCCTTAATATATATCTTCAAATATACACTTCAAAAATTCAGATGTTAATAAACCTACAGCAGCGGTAAGTAGCATACCTTGGCAGGAAAAGTAATAAGAAAAGATAGAAGGGAGTTGTAAAATGCTAAAAGCATAGTTGCGGAAGATAGAATCGTAAATATTGCGTTAAGATGTCTGAAACTCAGAAGGAATTGAATTTGGTAAAGAACAGCCGAAGCAATATTCAAAATAAAAAGGAAGAGGACAGAATCAGTATGCCAGCTATGGAGAGAAGATCAACCAAGTTCTAAGTAACAAAGAAAAAGTAAAAGCACACAACTTGTATTGTGGCTCATCCTTTTCCAATAAGAAGTTGTGTACTTTGACTAGGCCCGTGATGGCGAACCTATGGCATATGTGCCACAGGTGGCACACAGAGCCTATCTGTGGGCACGCGAGCATTGCCCTAGCTCAGCTCCAGCACGTGTGCGTGCGTGCACTGGCCAACTGATTTTCGGGCCTTCCAGTCCCACCAGAAGTCAGGAAATGGGCTGTTTCTGGCCTCCGGAGGGCCTCCGGAGTGCCTCCGGGGGTGTGTGGAAGATTGTTTTTGCCCTCCTCAGGCTCCTAGAAAGCCTCTGGAGCCTGGGGAGGGCGAAAAATGGGCTTACCGGACCCAGCGTGCCATCACGTGCCAAAAGTGGGGGGAGGGGGGCATTGAATTATGGGTGTGGGCATGCACGCGTACGACCGCCCCACTCTTCACCCACTTTTGGCACGCGACAGCAAAAAGGTTAGCCATCACTGGACTAGACAATTAAAGAGCAGAAAGGAGGTTCAGAATTGAAGACTGGCTGACAGAAACATAGTTTAAAAAGGTATATGAGATACAAATGAATTTAAATCTTCAGTACCAGATAAATTGTATATTAGGTACTGATTTATTTATTTTTTGGTCTTTTAATGACCCCGTAATCCATTGTATCAGGATGGAGTCAGGGCAACGGAATGGAGCTGAGTGTTTACTGGCCAGATGCCCTTCCTGTCGCCAATGCAGAGTTCGCAGTTGATCTTTACTCATTGTGTATATTAGGCACTGATGTTCTGAGTAAATCTTTATCTCTGAAGAATTCTGAAGAATGGATGATGTGTGACAGACAACTGGAGAAGTGTAGCTGTCCTTTCTACTTTCAAAAAAAAGAAGAAAAAAAGAGATCATCCTAAGAATCCTAAATTATTCAGTCCGATATCAAAATTTGAGAAGATTCTATTGCAGATAATAAACTATTGTAAACTGTCCTACATCACATGATTAGGCTGGTATGCACTGTGCATTAAATAAGTCAATATTACATTTTGTAATTACATTAGGTTTCTAAGCATCTTGAAAATTGTGTGGTGCTTACTAGAACTCATCATGGATTTGCCCTGAATATATTTTGTGGCCTAATCTTATCTGTTTATCACTTTCCTTGCTTTTTTTAAAGAAGTTTTCTTCCTTCAGTTTCCTTCCATTTAAAATGCAACTAAGTCAAACAATGATATAAAAAGCATTGTTCAAAAAGATAGGGATTAACATATTGTACTATACAGTACTGTATTATTTCTTCCTGAGAAAATGTACGTTATTAAGCTAAAAGTATTAAGATCTTAACCTAAATACGTTATTGTTATGGCCCGTCAGAGGCCTGTGTGGATTGTAGCTGATTCTGACAATGAGGAGGCTGATGTGGTGTTGTTCCAGCAGCCTGTGCAGCTGGCACTCAAGTCAGACAATGAGGAGGCTGGAGAAGATGTGGTGCCAGAGGTGGGGATTCAGCCAGGGCCTTCAGAACCTCCAGAAGTTCCCTTAAGTGAAGAGGACGAAGAGGAGGAACCTCTTCTTGATACACGGACGCACAGAGCTGCCAAAAGGCAGGAGTGGCTCCTCAGGAGGAGGTCTCCTCGAGAGTAAGACTTGGGGCTAATTGGCCACTCCCTTAGCCTATTTAAGGAGGAATGCCAAATGAAGCAAGTTGTAGGGAACAACTTTAGTTCACTCTACTTCGCCTCTGGATTCTCTGCAAAATTGCTTCTGGGCTTTCTGCTAAGATTGTGATTACTTTATCTTTGGTTTCTTGTAGGCTGTTAAGAAAATTTATTAACAGCCTTTGTTTTGAAAAAGACTGAGTTATTTTAGTAAATTAAATTTTGTACAAACTTTGTGTGTGCTATATTCTTTGGGGTCCGTAGCTGGGGCGGAACAGTTATTAAGGTATAGGTCCGTGGTGGCGAACCTATGGCACACGTGCCACAGGTGGCACACGAGCCATATTTGTGGGCATGCGAGTGTTGCCCTAGCTCAGCTCCAGGGTGCATGCATGTACTTACCAACTGATTTTCAGGCCTTCCGGTCCCACCAGAAGTCAGGGAACGGGCTGTTTCCAGCCTCCAGAGGGCCTTGGGGGGGGGGGGTTAGAGAAGGCCATTTTTGCACTCCCCAGGTTCCAAGAAAGCCTCTGAAGCCTGGAGAGGGCAAAAAATGGGCCTACCTGGCCTACTGTGCCATCGTGTGCAAAATGTGGGAAAAGCATGGGGGGGTCATGCATACATGCACGGGGGGTGGGGCACATTGAATTGTGGGTGTGAGCACGCACAGGTGCAACCCCCCATGCTCCCCCCATTTTTGGCACACGACAGCAAAAAGGTTAGCCATCACTGGTATAGGTTCTCCTGCTTGAGCAGGGGGCTGGACTAGAAGACCTCCAAGCTCCCTTCCATCTTCTCTTCTCTTCTCTTCTCTTCTCTTCTCTTCTCTTCTCTTCTCTTCTCTTCTCTTCTCTTCTCTTCTCTTCTCTTCTCTTCTCTTCTCTTCTCTCCTCTCCTCTCCTCTCCTCTCCTCTCCTCTCCTCTCCTCTCCT
>WNWU01000063.1:9010798-9040798 GCA_012654045.1 Ptyas mucosa | reverse complement strand
CAACATTAGCTTAATGGCTGCCAATATATCATGTGACCTTTAATGATCACGTTGGCCCCCTTCTCTTTTATAGATTGTGCCCGAGGCATCTGTCCCATCAAATACACTGTTCTCAGGCACATCCATAGCTGTTTTATGGCACCCCTGCTCATTGCGTCCTTTTATGCCTACGTTTAAGGTCTCTGAATACATTCAGCCCCTGATCTGTACCATGGACAGCTCACTATTTGCTCCTTGCCTGCTTGGTTGGCGTAGTGCATTATTGCTCTACGCTGGAATCCTTCATTCTCATGGCTGCCTCTGAGTCTCTTTCGCTAGAAGCTTAATTAAGAGGGCTGGGTTGTTGGCTTTGAATGCCACCAAAGTCAAACTCCACTGACATTTGTTTTCAAGTCATGTGTTCTTCTGCTCTCATTACGGCCACCGATGATGACTGCAATGATGCAAGAAGGAAATGATCAGGGTAGCTCTTCATTTAAAGGGCAGGCAGGAAAAGGAGAAATCACAAAAAGAATAATAGCTGAAAGGCAAATCGATGGGAGGTGAAAGGTCAACAAGATGCCTGCTGTTAGTCTGTCAAAAAGTATTTAAGAGGTTCATTTGATATCACTTGGTATATTTCAGGCGGGAGGGAGGGAGGGAGGGAAATGACGAAAGCTCTAGATAGATATAGTTATATGACCTTTTTTTTTGGTTTAAGGATTGGAAAAAGAGAGAACGTACACCAATCTAAAGATGGAATCTCAGCCGAGGGCTTAGCTGTCCCTGGAGGCACAAAGATTATTGCGATACGGTGGCAACCTTTCAGCCTAGATAAATTAGCTACTTTCCCGAGAGCTCATTGAGTTGTGTGGGCTACATTAATTTATCAAATTTTAATTACTGCTTAAATTATACTAATTCAAAAATGAGGTGGTGGCTGGACAACAACATGGGCTATTTTGTAAAATCCCCTTTTCTCTCTTTTTGTGTCATTCTAATTCATTTCAGGAGTGTTTCCTTGACATCCTGGCTTAATACAGAAGCTAGAAGAAATTTTTCACACTCTTTCTGTTTTTTTATGAAAAACAGGCTTTCTGTTCTTTTATGAAAATTGGGCTACCCTTAACTTTTGGCTCAAAAGCCAGAATCCTTGATTTATCTGTTTGTCTCTCTTTCTCTTTCTTTCTTTCTTTCTTTCTTTCTTTCTTTCTTTCTTTCTTTCTTTCTTTCTTTCTTTCTTTCTCTCTCTCTCTCTCTCTCTCTCTCCCTCCCTCCCTCCCCCCCCTCTCTCTCTCACACACACACACGGGGATCGGTAAGGCCAGGAACAAAACATGACTTGAGTTAACTCAATTGTAATTAACATGCATTAATGTAATACAATCAATATAATTAAATCCATGCATTTAATCACTTTCCTCTTCTGTCACATTGTAAAGTACATTTCAACACCAAAATCTTTGGAGAGATTCTGGGGAGACTCCAAAAGTTTTATGCCCTCCTTGATTGGAAGAAAATAGCCCCTGAAAGTCACCTTCATTTTTTTCCAACTGGACTGATAATCATTTCCAGTTTGAAATTATTCCATTTCCTTTATCCCCTGCCCCCCCCCCCAACTTCCTATCCCACCAACATTTTCCTGGGATAGAAATCAAATCAGATGTTTCAGAAAATGAGAGCTAATTTATCTCCCAACCTTGAAAGTTCTTTGAGGCAGGTGAATCAGGAAACAGACACCACAAGAAATACTAGAATCCTGTACTTTATTGATATAAAGATAAAGGTTTCCCTGTCATTTGAATCTGACTCTAGGGCATGGTGCTCATCTCCGTTTCTTGGCCAAGAAAGCCAATGTTGTCCAAAGACAATTTCCATGGTCATGTGGCCAGCATGGCTATACATTAAAGGCACATGGAACACTGTTACCTTCCCATCGAAGTGGTACCTATTTATCTACTCATGTTTGCATGCTTTTTTTAAAGGGACATGGTGGCTCAGTGGCTAAGACGCTGAGCTTGTCAATCAAAAGGTCGGCAGTTCAGCGGTTCGAATCCCTAGTGCCGCTTAATGGGATGAGCTCCCATTACTTATCCCAGTTTCTGCCAACCTAGCAGTTCGAAAATACGTAAAAAATGCAAGTAGAAAAATAGGGATCACTTTTGGTGGGAAGGTAACAGCATTCCGTGCGTCTTTGGTGTTTAGCCATGCCAGCCACATGACCACGGAGACATCTTTGGACACCGCTGGCTCTTCGGCTTTGAAACGGAGATGAGCACCACCCCCTAGAGTTGGGAATGACTAGCACATATGTGTGAGGGGAACCTTTACCTTTACCTTACATGCTTCTGAATTGCTAGGTAAGCAAGAGCTGAGGCAAGGCAGGGGAGCTCACCCTGTTGCACGTGAAATTTTGGGCTCAATTGTGGACTACCTGTAAATCTGGAAAATCTAATAAATAAACAGCAGCCAGCTAAAGCGATTGCACTTAGAACAGATACAACTAAAGCAGCATTAAAGGCAGGAAAAGATTCAAGGAGAATTAATCAGCAGACCAGGGCTGAGTGAGCAGCAAAATGTCTTTGAAGAAACTCATTGACCTGGAAGAGCAACAACAGATAAATGCTGTTATCTTCCCACTGAAGTGGTACCTATTTATCTATTCACGTTTGCATGCTTTTGAACTGCTAGGTGAGCAGGAGCTGGAGCAAGGAATAGGAGCTCACCCCATTGCGCAGAGCTTAGATCTCGAACCCAGGCTGTCACCTTTCCAGCTAACAAGCTCAATGTCTTTAACTGCTGAGCCATCACACCCCCTATTTTATTGATATAGGCTACTACAATGATAGAATCTTAAAAGCCTAACAGCACTTCTCCTTCTTTCCCTCTTATGCCAACGAGAGTCAAAGGCATGGTAATGTTTAGTTTTTCTCCATGCTTTCTTCTTTTCTGGGCTAAATTTATATATTATTGCATATTTTTTCTCCAAGGTTATCTCTGTAGTCTTCTAGGGCACCCAGAATAAATTTGAAGCAGAGGTTCATCTAAAACATCTTCCTTTGTTGGTTTATTTGTGTCAGAAGCATCAGAATTAAAATAAAGCATGCTATACAACATAAAATATAAAATACAAGACTAAAATATGTACTAGTTAAATAGATCTTGCCCAGAAACTAGCAAAGTTAATTGTATTCTCCTCCCCCATCCAAGGTTTACTGGGTTTTTATTTTTAAACATATATCAACATCAATACATGGACAGTGTGGCCTCTGGGTATGGTTCATATTAATACAAATAACAATAGTCAATTATTACTTTAATCAAGCTTATATAATCCTAATATTAATGTACTTGATTATTTTAAAGTAGTTATTCAATTTTTCAATGTTCCATTCTAATGTCAATGATCTTCTTGAACATAATTGGTAATACCATCTTTCAACCTTTCAATTTTCCATCTAATTATTACTTATTTTCAATTTATATAGAAATTATAACTACTAATATTTTCCCTAATTCTTATTTCTACCTCTATTCTGGCTTCTAGTCATGTCACTCTTACTAATCCTAACGTTAAAACACATATTTATGTTAATACATAGCCCATAGGGTGTATATTCTTATTTCTACCTCTAATTCTAATTTTTAATCAGGCCATCATTATATTAGAAAAAAGAAGAAAGAAAAAAAGGGGGGAAAGCTCTATTCTATCCATCATCCCTTGCCCGTTTTAATACTTCTTATTCGTTTTTTTGGCTTTCCTCCCATACTCTTCTCTTGGATCTTTGTCTCTGTCAACATCTATATCTTCATTATTCCATCTAAATATTTCTCCTATTTCTATCCTCCTAGGCTGCCATATCTCCAGAGTATCCACCCATACTCATCCCTTTCAAAAACATCAGACAAACCATCCTTTCAAAAACAACAGACAAACCACCAAATAAAACAATAGGATGAGAAAAACTTTTTGAGAGATATAAAAATGGATTTGGAATTGGATAATCTTCCAAGTTATCCAATTCCAATTCCATTTTTATATCTCTCAAAAAGTTTTTCTCATCCTCTTGTTTTATTTGGTGGTTTGTCTGTTCTATCTTTTCCTCCATTCTTTCTGCTGCCTCCTCTCTTTCTTGGAACTTTGATCTTCATTCATTGCCAGTTTGTATCATATTTTCTACTTTGTCACTTATGCCTTGGATTAAGTCTTTTATTTCTCTTTGGTTCTTTATCATAGTATCCCTGATGCTTTGAAACATCCATGCCATTTATCATGAAATCTCACTCATTTCCCCCTGAAAAGACATCTTGTTTTAGTTTAATAAGTCCACTTTTATCATGCTGCCATGAGTTCCTCAAGGGTACACTGATCAGATCCCAAGGGACAGGTATACATATATGGTGTCACCGGCATGTCACCACAATCGCAAAGGACGGAAGCCACCGGTTAGCCACATTTGTTTAGACTGTCTCTGGATCTTGTTGTGCCCAAACCATTATTCAATGGTTTCCATACTTCCTAGCTTTTGCCAGAAAGCACCCAGAAGCTTCCAAAACATCTTGCTCAACAAGCAGAACAAAAGACATCATTTAAATATAACAAAAGTTAATACAAAATCTGTTGCTCTGTTATATAATCTTTAAGGCAGCCTTTTCTATTCCAAATTCCCTCCGGATAAATGGATCTTTGCAGTCCCCAAATTCTCAGTAGTGGACCTGCTGCTGGTTGAATTCTGAGACTTGAAGTCTGTACATCTGAAGGGTATCCAAATTGAAAAAGCTGCTTAAGGGTATAGCCTCAAAATAACAAAATAACAGAGCCGGAAAGGACCTTGGAGGTCTTCTAGTCCAACCCCTAGCTCAAAAGGGAAACCCTATACCATTCCAGATAAGTGGCCTTCAGCCTCTTCTGAAAAGCCTCCAGTGATAGAGCTACCACCATTTCTGAAGGAAAGTCATTCCACTAGTTAATTGTTCTCACTGTTAGGAAATTTCTCCTTAGTTCTAGGTTGCTTCTCTCCTTGGTTAGTCTCCATCCATTGCTTCTTGTCCTGCATTCAAAATGTTTTGGAGAATAAGCTGACCCCCTCTTCTTTGTGGCAGCCCCTCAAATATTGGAACACTGCTATCATATCAGTCCTAGTCCTTCTTTTCACTAGGCTAGACAAATCCAATTTCTGCAACCATTCTTCATACGTTTTAGCCTCTGGGTTTTATGTGTTTTAGCCTCAAGTGCTTCCAGGATCTAAAATTCACTTTTTTGGTGATATTTCATAGTAGATTGATTTAAATTGCCACTTACTCTTCACACAGAGAAATATACATTACTCTCTGTTAGAAGAAAGTCCATCCTATTTTCTGATGGAACTTTCATAGCTTTTATATGAAGAAACACTTTTATATCAAGAAATATTTGGCTATTTAGGTTCCGTAACAGAATATCATCTGCATTTGACATTGTTATTATATATATATTTTTTGTCAGCATCAGACGCTCAAACTTGTAATGCATTACTTTTCATTCGTTGCTATAGCACATTGGTCCAAGGGATACAAATAGAATTAAAACATTATTTCCTTTGCTGTGCTTTGAATAATCTTCTACCTTAGCAAATCTTTGAAAGGACAAAATAAGCAGGCACCTTTTTATATCATCTCTTGTTCAAAATTTGGTATTTGAATGATCCTTCAATAGCAGGATGCAAATGGATTTGCCTGGTTTTTTGCTAAATAAATGACACAAAATTTAAGGGGAAGAATCTGATACAAGTTGTAGTCCAGTGGTGGGTTTCAATTTTTTTTTTTTACTACTGGTCCTGTAGGTATGGCCTAGTGGGCGTGGCATGGCTTGGTGGGCGTGGCTTAGTGGGTGTGGCAGGGGAAGGATACTGTAAAATCTCCATTCCCACCTCACTCCAGGGGAACGATACTCCAAATCCCCATTTCCTCCCGATCAGCTGGGACTTGGGAGGCAGAGAATAGATGGGGGTGGGACCAGTCAGAATTTTTACTACCAGTTCTCTGAACTACTCAAAATTTCTGCTACCAGTTCTCCAGAACTATCCAGAACCTGCTGAAACCCACCTCTGTTGCAGTCAGGTGTGATGGCAAGCCAACTGTCAGATAAATGCTCCAAGTCAGTGGTGGGATTCAGCCAGTTCGCACCACTTCGGGAGAACCAGTTGTTAACTTTCTGAGCAGTTTGGTGAACTGATTGTTGGAAGAAATCATTAGAGCAGAGAACCGGTTGTTAAATTATTTGAATCCCACCACTGCTCCAAGTCCACTACAAAATTAACAAAATTAGCAACACATTAATGAAAGCAAGCAAACAAAAAAAAAAATTATTATAGGAAATAGCTCATCATTGCAGAACATTGAAAAAAATATATTTGTTTAACTAGAGAATTACCGGAGAGTATTTAATATGAAACTTCCCAAAACAATTTGGAGGTTTCGGGGAGTTTAGTGGCAGGAAGAGTATTTTATTATTGTTCATCTCTCAAAACTATAAACGGTATGCTTTACGTTACTTACAGAAACGTCTTCTAAAGTTTTGTTGTATTCAAAGTTGCATATTTTGTGCCTCCAAATTTTATGCTTCCTAGTGCACGAATGTTGGAGGGTTTTGATAAAAGGCATTACAGTCCTGGTCCTTGTGAAAATTCAGTCTCCTTCCACAAACAATACTGAATACAAGTTAAACTAAACTGGAACAGATGGCAGTGCATGATTTATTTATTTTTTTTGCTGGTCTGGTAGATCAAATGTGGGAGGGGAAAAACATTGCTGCTGGACCTGTTCACATCTTCTGATTCTCCAGGAAAGGAAATCCAACCAGTACCACCTTTTAAATCATGTCCCAGGAGATGACAGCTGCCTTAAAGAGTTTGATTTGCTTTTGTGTGTGTTTTTTTTAAAAAAACTTTTCCTTGTCTGTCAATTGCATGACACATTGCAACCTTTCAACGCATCTGAGAAATTCAGGTCGCTTTTATAAGTTTGCATATCTAAATTGAATTTTATTTAATATTTCGTGATTTCCCCAAAGCACTCTGGGATATATAATGTGCTGTTAGCTGATTCATAGGCCACCTTGGGCTGGGCTGGGATGATCCGGCAGGTGTGTTAACGTTGCACCTGGTTTATACAAGACCCTGGGAAATAGGGGTGGGTTCTAATTTTTTTTACTACCGGTTCTGTGGGCGTGGCTTATTTTGTGGGCATGGCTTGATGGTCATGTGACAATTCTTTAGGATTTAGCAGAGGTTCTGGTCTACCAGGCTTTTAACTGCTTGCAGAGCTGTATCGGTCTACCCATTTAATTTTGCAGGCACCGGTCTACCCATTTGTTTTTGCAGGAACTGGTCTACCCATTTATTGTTGCAGGCACCGGTCTACTCATTTGTTTTTGGAAGCATCGGTCTACCACCAAATTGCCTTTTACCACTGATCATACCACTGGTTATGGGCACGACTCGTTGTGCCCACGTGAGACCTCTCCTGCGCGAGCTGCACTGGCTCCCAGTGGTCTTCCGGGTGCAATTCAAGGTGTTGGTCACCACCTTTAAAGCACTCCATAGCTTAGGACCCAGGTACCTTCGAGACCGACTTCTGCCACCAGTAGCCTCCCACCGGCCAGTCCGCTCCCACAGAGAGGGGCTCCTCAGGGGGCCATCGGCCAAGTTATGTCGGCTGGCGACACCCAGGGGGAGGGCCTTTTCTGTGGGAGCTCCTGCCCTTTGGAATGAACTGCCCCCGGAAATGCGCAAGATCTCCAACTTCTGTGTATTTCGCTGTGCCCTCAAGACCCTGCTGTTCCACCAGGCCGGGCTATCAATGTAAATGATTTTAAATTGGGTGTTTTAAACTTTTGGGTTTTAATTTGGGCCGAAATTATTTAATAATTTTAATTATTTTTAATTGATGTTTGTATTTTTGTGTGTTTTTAATAGGCTGTACACCACCCTAAGTCCTTCGGGAGAAGGGCGGTATAGAAATAAAATTATTACTATTATTATTATCAGCTGTAGGGCAGCCCTTTGAAGCCCCGTGGCAAGAGTTTAAACAGTTTTTTTCCTTCTAGCCCATCAGCTGGGACTCAGGAGGCAGCAATAGATTGAGGGTGGGGCCAAATAAAAGATAAGAATAACGCGGGAGGGGAGGCGGGGGGGCAGAACCAGTTCGGTGACATCATATCGTTACTGCTACCGGCTCAGCGGAACCGGGAGGAACCGGGAGGAACCCACCACTGCTGGGAAATTAGAGCACCAGACACTATTCAGGTAGTCCTTGACTTACAACCATTCATTTAGGGACTGTTTGGAGTGACCCAGGCACTGAAAAAAGCGACTTATGACCATTTTTCAAACTTACAACCGCTGCAGGGTCATGTGATCGAAATTCAGACACATGACAAGTGACTCATGTTTATGACGGTTGCAATGACCCGGTGTCCTGTGATCAACTTGCTACAAGGGAAGTCGAGGGAAGCCAGCTTCACTTAAAAACCATGATACTAACAACCGCAGTGATTCGCTTAATGACGGTGGCAAGAAAGATTGTCACGTGGGGCAAAACTCACTTAACAATTGTCCCAAAGATGCTTTTTTTCCCCCAAGATGCAACTTGATTTTCTTTTCTTTGAAGATGTTTTGCTTCTCATTGAAGAAGCTTCTTTGGCTCTGACAGGATAGTGGGGAATGGAAGGATTTATATTCCTTGCAGACAGCTGGTCATTTGCATCCTTTTAGATGGTCCTTTGAGGCACTGGGAGGTTAATCTGTGTCCTCAGGGTCATCTGAGCAGAGCTCCTGGTTCCTGTAGTCTGCAATTTTTCCTCTGGAAATCCATTCCTACTCCCACACCATTCAAAGCAGGGGTGAAATGCTCCCGGTTCGGACCGGATCACCCGATCCGGTAGCGATGGTGGCAGGTGGTTCGGAGAACCAGTAGCAAAAATCCCTGCCCCTCCCACCATGCTCAGATGAGTCGCACGATCATCAGAGGCTTTTTTTTTTACTTTTAAAAGCATTTTTTCTACAACCTCTTCTGACGAAAAAATGCTTTTAAAAGTAAAAAAAAAAAGCCTCTGATGATCGTGCGGCTCAGCTGGGATCGTCAGAGGCTTTTCAAAGCATTTTTTCCTGCAACCTCTTGGCCGAAGAGGTGATAAAAAAAATGCTTTGAAAAGTCTCTGACGATCCCAGCTGAGTTGCCTGATCCTCACAGAGGCTTTTCAAGGCATTTTTAAAAAAGCCTCTCTGATGATCCCAGCTGAGTTGCCTGATCGCCAGAGGCTTTTCAAAGCATTAGAAAAAATGCTTTGAAAAGTTAAAAAAAAAAAAGTTGGCCATGCCCACCCAGTCACATTAACCCCCCCCCCACCAAGCCACGCCCACACAACCAGTAGTAACACATTTTACATTACACCCCTGATTCAAAGGATGTTCATCCCAAATTGTATAGAGGACACAGATAATTGTATGGAGGACACATACAATGGAGGACACAGAGCCTTTTTGGAGCAGCGGGCTAAAGTGCTGTTAAGTAGCAGTTAACTGCCAGCTGCCTGCAATTACTGCGAGTTCAAATCTCACCAGGCTCAAGGTTTGACTCAGCCTTCCATCCTTCCGAGGTAGGTACAATGAGGACCCGGATTGTGGGGGTAATAAGCTGACTTTGTATAAAAAGAACACCGCTTGGGGGGGGGGGGGGCGAAAGCCCTACTAAGCAGGTATATACAAAAGTATGAAGGCTATTGCTTAATGCATTGTAAGCTGCCCTGAGTCTCCGGAGAAGGGCAGCATATAAATCGAACCAATAAATAAAATAAATCTTCAAGTGCTTCAATGGCCCTCTAAAACAGGGGTGTCAAACTCATGGTATCTCAGTGGCATCACGTGATGTATCGGGACTTCCCCCCCCCCCCCCCTTACTAAACCTGGTGGGGGCCTGGCCAGTGCGTGATGCATCCATCCTTCGGGCCACAAGTTTGATAGCCGTGCTCTAAAAGAATGCAAATGACCAGTTGTCTGCAAGGAGTATAAATCCTTACACATAAATCCCCACCATCCAGTCAGAGCTGAAGAAGCTTCTTGGATGAAAAGCGAAACATCTTCAAAGAAAAACCAGAAAGTCCAGTTGCCTCCAGAAAAAGCATCTTTGGGGCAACCATGACCTGGGTGACTGAAAATCTCTACAGACTTTCCCTTAACAATTGTCTCGCTTAGCAATAGATATATTCTAGCGACCTGCATATTCCTTTTCATCCAGCCCATTTAAATCGGATCCATTGATGTCTGCACGGCAGGCCAGTGACCACTTACAGAGTCTAGCAAAGGAGCCTTCCCACACATTGACATCTGTCAGGAACAAAGTATAGAATGACACCCAGTTTCAGTTAATCTCTAGTGGCAAGCATCTAATTGCATGGAAAAATTAACCTTTTCCATGGCAGTTGCGTGGAGCCATTGGCCTCTCACCTACACATTACTGTGCCTCCTCTGGGGAGATCTGCCTTCAAAAGCCTTGGATTTAGTGCTTAGTGGACGCTTCAAGTTATTGAATGAAAGATCCATCACTTACAAAAACAATCTACCGATCCCTAAAACTGCTGGTCTCCAAGTCCGCCGTTTGTCTAGCTATTATACTAATTACAAGGCAAACTGCTATGTACTGGGGGGGGGGGGGATTCTACCTCTGTTTCTTTAAAACCAAGATTCGTTACTCTGACCTCGAAGTTCCTCATTTTTTTTTTTAAACAAAGAAAAACCTTTACTAAAAATATATTGTGCAAGCATGGAGTATAAAGCAATGGAGAAACAGGATATGGATTTTTTTTTCTTCAAAGAAGCATTTGATTATGGTTTTATATTGCTCTTTTGGGGGAAAGAAGTTTATTATTAATATAGTTTTCATTTATTTTATTCCAGTAATGTATTTTTATTTATTTATTTATTTATTTATTTATTTATTTGTTTATTTATTTATTTATTTATTTTTAATCATATTTCTATGCCACCCACTCTCCGAGGACTCTGGGTAGCTTACAACAATCGACAGTATACTAAAGAGCATCTTGCCCCCAACAATCTGGGTCCTCATTTTACCCACCTCGGAAGGATGGAAGGCTGAGTCAACCTTGAGCCTGGTGAGATTTGATCTGCTGATCTGCTGAACTAGCAGTCAGCTGAAGTAGCTGCAGTACTGCACTCTAACCACTGCGCCACCTCTGCCATGCAAATGGCATGTTGTTCTGATCCAGCTCCCCAAACACGACAAACCCTCTGATGTGAACTCAAAAGATTTGTTTATTAAGAATGCCAGCAGCCCAGGCAAAAAATGTCTCTTGCAGGCTAACAAGTCCGTCCAGCCAGAAGATGAATAGTTGTCTGCCACACCTATTCATCTCCACCCCCTGCCTTTTATTCCCAGAACTAGGGTGGTGCCTCGCTAGCAGCAGTGGTTCTTTCTTCCCAAGGATCGGCCCATAGATTTCCACTGCTCTCCTCTCCTCTGCCTTCTGCACAGCCGTGCATCAGGCACTGGACCCAGCTGTTCCTCCTCTTCCTCATCAGCCATCTCCAGACCTAGGGGCTGTTGACTCTTCATTTGAGGGCTGATGGACAGTCCAGGCTCCATTTCTGTCTCTCTCTCTGACAGCTCCATTTCCTCTTCCACCTCGGAGCTCTCAGGTTGCCTTGATGCTGACTTTGACTCCCATTCCTCCTCCTCCCCCTCTGATTCACCTGCTGGAGGGGCTGGTGGCCGACAGGCCACAACATATGTACAGGCCACAACATATGTATCATCCCTTCCCATCTCTGCTATTCTCACAGCAGCTGTTGTGACTAGTTCAAAGTCACTCGGTAGGTATGGGAGATGTATTAGGACCTACCTGATTCTTCAATCATAAACGGAAAAAAAAAGTGATTTCATGAATTTGTTTGGATCCGAAGAATGAAGAAGGTTCATTTCTGGAGGCAACTGGACTTTCTGGTTTTTCTTTGAAGAAAAAGTAAGGTGCCTTATTTAATTAGGTATTGCAAAAGTAGTTAAATCACAAAGAGGAGCTTTATCGTCACAGATATACAGATTTGGGCTGTCCTTCCCACAAAATCCCCTTGGCATCTTTGCAAGAAAAAAAAAATCTCCCTTTTCCCATGACTTAGGAAGATGGGCAGTGCCACCCTGGCTGGAGGAGATTTTAGATGCTTTCACGAGAGAATGTGAAGAAACCAAATCTTCAATCTGTTATTCTGGAAACTGGATCATTCAAATTTCAATGTAATCACTTCAGCTATTGTAGCCAAGCCTGTAAGTCTTTAAGATCTGCTTTCCTATTTACTGCATGCAGACGCACTGGGAGAACAATGTGATTATTCTCCATGCTGACGCACATTGAGACAATGTGATTGAAACACTGTACAGAGAACGTTGTTGCTGTTCCTCCTTGTTTGCTTGAAATCTTCATTGACTCCGTTCCTGTGGAGCCACAGAAATCTTCTTCTTCTTCTTCTTCCTCTTCCTCTTCCTCTTCCTCTTCCTCTTCCTCTTCCTCTTCCTCTTCCTCTTCTTCTTCTTCTTCTTCTTCTTCTTCTTCTTCTTCTTCTCCTTCCTTCTCCTACTCCCTCCCTTCTCCTACTCCCTCCCTTTTCCCCTCTCTTCATCCTCCACCATCACCACCAAAACTACCAGGTTTCCATACTACCCATTTTTCCCCAAAAACAAGACCGCGTCTTATATTAATTTTTGTTCCAAAAAATTCATTAGGGCTTATTTTCCACTTAGGTCTTATTTTTGGGAAAATACGTTATTAAATGCGTCCCTCTGCCTGACAACCTTAACTGGGGCTTATTTTTGGAGTAGGGCTTATAGTACGAGCATCCTGAAAAAAATCATGCTAGATTTTATTTTCCACTTGGGTTTGTTTTTGGGAAACAAGGTACCTGCCAGTGCTGGAAAACGTCAGAAGAGAACTACATCCCGCGTGGTATTTGTCAAACTCTCTGTTTAAGTGAGGCAGACTATCCTCCTCTGAATGTGACTGTGATGCTCCCCAGCAGATACTAGATTGTATAGCTACTAGCTGTCATCTGAGCTTATACAAGAAGAAAAGCAGACTTCCTCCAATTAGCAAATATCACCCTTAATTGGATAAAAGGCCTAGATATTCAAATATAGAACACATTTTATTTTATGAACTGTATTTTGAAATGCAACTTGCAACTCAATATATAACTCCTTGATTATTATTTTTTTTTTTACATCTTACAAACCTGATCACACATCTCCATCTCAGGAGTGGTATTCACTTACCTTCGCTACTGGTTCGCAAACGTGAGTCTGCAGAGCTTCTGCACCTGTGCAGAGCATCAAAAACAGGACATGATGATGTCCGGGCAGGTGGGCGGAGTCTCCTGCAGCCGCCGCTACCAGTTTGCCCGAACTGGATAGAACTAGCTGAATACCACCACTGCTCTATTTTATATGTATCAGATCACTATATGTTCTTTTCATCCATGTTTACTACTGCTTTCATGCCATAGGCTAAATCAATCAATAAATTTTGAACTAAGACTGCAATCGGTGGCAGATTTAACAGAGGCCTTTGAAGCCTAAGTCACTTCCATTCTTTATCAAGTTAATGTCAGACATAGAAGCCATCTTTCTACTTTTGTGCCTTCAGGCTTCAGGCCTGCCACAAATTCTACTATAGAAAAAATGGGAGTGGGGGATTGAATAGAGTGAAGAAGATATGTAGTCAAAATAGAATTCTTTTAGAAAGTCAAGGCCATTGTGCCCTACAGCTGTGCTGAGAAGAATGAGGAAGTATCTTCTGTTCCAGAGGGTACCTGATTGGTTTGTGTGGTGGACATGTGGGTGAAGGGCAAGTGCCTGAATTTTCTTTTGGGTATGGAAAACCCAGAAGCCTTCAGATTTGAGTTTTCCCAGATGTGCCAATATGACATCTCTAATAAAAATTAGCTTTGAGGAAACTCAAGCCTCAGAGTTTAATTTCGTTGGGGGTGTTACTTGGAACCCTGACATTTAAATTCATTCCTGAACAAATGAAATACATAACATATTATTTTTATTTGAGGGATGGAGTGGGGTGTTTTTTTTTTTGGCCAACAGTATTTAGAACAAGTAGATCACACATTCTCTGACTGTATTTAGCATTGTACCCTTATTTAAAAATGTAAATGGTTATAGTTTTTCTTTAGTGTCACTTGCAATAAGACGAATATACACCAATTCCCAAGTAGGAGTACATTATTTGTTTCATAAATCTAAGAAAGGCTTTTAAAGAATGCTTATGGTTAAAAAATGGTAAATACAAGTTTCAGAAGAAGGCTTTAACCAAATAGGTTCTTCTGGGATTATATAACAGAGAATGTTGTCCAGTTAATTTTAAGAAAGAACATCAGTAAATATTTCTCCCTTTTCTACTAGCAAATCGCCATTATATTGCTTAATAAATTAGCATGAATTATCTAATCCAACCAGGTAACTTGTTTGTATTGTGGAGAAAGATATTCTGGTTTTTCATCTTTTTGTTTGAATGAAAAAGAATGGAATATTTTGCTAGGAAATATACTTGGATTTTTACAGCGTAATTCAAATACATATAGATTACACACACACACTGGATTAAATAATTACCAAGAATCTGATTTGATAGATAGTTTAGAACTTAGGGACATATGGAAACAGAAAAATGGTTTATTTTCAAGTCTAGATAGAATACGAGCTGTCCTCAGCCTACGGCCAGTCATTTAATGACTATTCATAGTTATGAGAAACTCCAAGAAAATTACTTACAACCCATCCTTTAAGTTAGGCCTGCTGCACAACATCACAATAACAGGATTGCATTTTGGGTGCTTGGCAACCTGTTCATACTTACGACTGGTTGCCAAGCATCCTGCAATCATACAGCTTCTTAGATAAGAAGCAAAATGTCTTCAAAGAAAAAAAAACAGAAAGTCCAGTTGCTTCTTGAAAAAGCACCTTTGGGACAACCATGATCTGGATGACTGAGAATCTCCATAGACATTCTTTGTCTAATACTACCCTTTCTCATTTATTACTGAATCAGGAACAAGGTATGACAAAGTCCCAAGATACGTTTGCTATTTAGAATCTTAACATTCTTATCAGAGGTGGGTTTCAGCAGGTTCTGACCAGTTCTGGAGAACCGGTAGCGGAAATTTTGAGTAGTTCGGAGAACTGGTAGTAAAAATTCTGACTGGCCCCGCCCCCCATCTATTCTCTGCCTCCTGAGTCCCAGCTGATCGGGAGGAAATGGGGATTTTGCAGTAACCTTCCCCTGGATTGGGGAGGGAATGGAGATTTTACAGTATCCTTCCCCTGCCATGCCCACCAAGCCACGCCCACCAAACCACACTCACAGAATCGGTAGTAAAAAAATTTGAAACCCACCACTGATTCTTATGCTGTGCTACGTTCTCCAGCCTTGTGTTTTCAAGGGTATCTTCGCATACTGAAAGAGTAAAAACTTTTGTTGTTTTTTTTTTTAAATGGGACCCTTGAGCTTTTCAAGTTCCATTTCTGATCTTCAGCCCTTAAAGATTGTACTTTTTCCCCCTTTCTTTCTTTCACGCTCTTCTAGCCTGCGGCCCTGTAAACCGGCCACTGCTATACTCGCTGGAGTAGCTGCAGAGTAATTCTATAAAACAAGATCGTGCTAGCCAAGCAAATCGCTGGGAAGGAGAGGACTGTAGTTCTTGTTAAAGGTTTTGTCATGACGGCCGTGCCCTTTATTTATCTCTAACACAACATGCTTATTCTGCCCCTATCTCCGATATTCACCCTGCAAATTTATGAGGCGCTATTAATCTTATGCCATGCTGACTATCTCCGTTGCAAAGTGTCAGCAGACTTTTGTACCTTGCTAATGTACAAAGGGCTGCTTATGAGTAATATCAGCATTTTGCCTTTTAATTGCACATATAATTTTTAGGGCTTACAGCTAATAAGGGAATTGGGGCCGTAGTTCATCATTGTCTTGAATGGTACTCCAGGGGGGCTGGAACAGGAGAAGCCCAGCGAAGAATATCACTCGACTGATTCCGGCAATAGTTTGGCTCATTACAGAGACAGCACTCATGCTACTATAGTGGAAGATCTATTGGTCTTTTCCAATATATACGCCCTATCTTTCTTTAAAGCCTGGGTTTTATAACCGAGGTGTAAAATTTACTCAATGTGCAAACATTCTAAAGGTGTGAAGATTTGGAAATATGAAAATTTTTTACTAGGCCTGAATTTTACTAGGCATTTCTTTCTCCTTCTTTTTTTAAATACTGGAATGCTCAAAATCATTGTTCTCTTCTGAAATTTTGTCGCTGTTAACTCTTTTGGTAGCTTTAATACGGCCTGGTGTTAGAAGAATCATTCGGGGTTCCAACTCGAGTTGGGGTTATGCAAGAATAAATAAAAATGAAATCGAGACAGCTGTGGGGAAAGGAGACTTAGTTATATCCCAAAGCAAAAAGATTTACTTGTGGGGGCAGCCGTAGAGAAAATAAGGTACAGAAGGGTTGCCTTTTAGGGGAGCTTGTCCTGGGTGTGGAAATGTGTGTGTGCCGACTCTAGGGTGACACTTGAGGGACATGGGCACATGTAGTTATACGTCATCTATGATATTTATTCATGTAAACATGCAGTTCCACACCGGGAAACAGTTCTAATTAATTCTACAGGTAGTCCTCAACTTACAACAGTTCATTTAGTGACCATTCAAAGTTACAACGGCCCTGAAAAAAGTGACTTATGACCGTTTTTCACACTTACGACCCTTCCAGCATGCCCATGTCATATGACCAAAGTTCGGCTACTGAATCGTTTTATGACGAATTCATGACCTCAGTGCCTTCCGCCGTGCCCTAAAAACACATTTTTTCCAACAAGCCGGGCTGGCTTAAGAAGAAATTTTAAATATTTTTAATATTTTAATTGGTCTGTGAGTTTTAAATTTTGTAGCCAAATTATATATATTTTAAATGTCTTAATATTTATATTTTATGTTTTTTATGTCTGGCTGTACACCGCCCTGAGTCCTCAGGGAGAAGGGCAGTATATAAATTGGAAATAAATAAAATAAATAAATAAATAAAAATGACAGTTGCAGTGTCCTGGGGTCATGTGATTACCTTGTGCCACCTTCTGACAAACAAAGCCAAGGCGAAGCCAGATTTACTTAACAAACGCGTTACTAACTTAACAACCGCAGCGATTCATTTAGCAACCTTGGCAAGAAAGGTTGTAAAAGGAACCAAAATTCACTTAACAACTGTCTTACTTAGTAACAGAAATTTTGGGCTCAATTGTCATAAGTCAATTGACTACCTGTGTTTGTGTTTACAGACCTTCTCCTTTGATATGTGGATTAGGTCTGAGTAACCTATTTGGGAGGTTTAAGGAAGTTTGAGTAAAAGATTTTTACTATGCTATTTTTACTTGATTAACTTAGTTTCAGCTTGACTGTCAATTAAGGGAAGATGGAGATAGTATAAAGAATAAAATAAAATTTTATTTTATATAAATTTAATAAAATAAAATAAAATAAATAAAATCTTTATAAGCCAACAGTGATTGATGAAGTGCGCACTGGAACATACCGCCAGCTATTTCACCCTGAACAACTAATCACTGGCAAAGAAGATGCTGCTAACACCTATGCCAGGGGGCATTACACTATTGGCAAAGAGATCATTGACTTGGTCCTTGACAGGATTAGAAAACTGGCTGACCAGTGCACAGGTCTCCAGGGTTTTCTGGTCTTCCACAGCTTTGGTGGTGGCACTGGCTCTGGCTTAACATCCTTGCTGATGGAGCGCCTGTCTGTAGACTATGGCAAGAAGTCCAAGCTGGAGTTCTCCATCTACCCTGCTCCCCAAGTATCCACCGCTGTCATTGAGCCCTACAACTCCATCCTGACCACCCACACCACCTTGGAGCACTCCGACTGTGCCTTCATGGTAGACAACGAAGCCATCTATGACATTTGCCGACGAAACCTTGACATTAAGCGCCCCACCTACACCAACCTCAACCGCCTTATCAGCCAGATCATGTCCTCCATCACAGCTTCCCTGCGATTTGATGGTGCCCTGAATGTAGATCTGACAGAAATTCAGACCAACTTGGTGCCCTACCCTAGAATCCATTTCCCTCCGGCTACCTATGCTCCGGTCATCTCTGCTGAAAAAGCCTACCATGAGCAGCTTTCTGTAGCAGAGATTACTAATGCATGCTTTGAGCCAGCTAATCAGATGGTGAAATGTGACCCCCGTCACGGTAAATACATGGCCTGTTGCCTGTTGTACCGTGGTGATGTTGTTCCCAAAGATGTCAATGCTGCTATTGCCACCATCAAGACCAAACGCAGCATCCAGTTTGTAGACTGGTGCCCCACTGGTTTTAAGGTTGGTATCAACTACCAGTCCCCAACCGTGGTCCCCGGAGGCGACCTGGCCAAAGTGCAGCGTGCAGTCTGCATGCTGAGCAACACCACAGCCATTGCTGAGGCCTGGGGCCTCCTGGACCATAAGTTTGATCTGATATATGCCAAGCATGGCTTTGTCCACTGGTACGTTGGAGAAGGGATGGAAGAAGGGGAGTTCTCAGAGGCTCGGGAGAACATGGCTGCACAAGAGAAGGATTATGAGGAAGTGAGTGTGGATTCTATTGAAGGAGAGGGTGAAGAGGAAGGAGAAGAATATTAGACCTGCTTTGCCACATCTCTGCTGCATGGCTCGTCTCCATGATGTTTCATTTAACACACTTAGCTTACTAGTTACCTGGGGCAGTGATACCACAAAGGAATGCAGCAGACACTAGGATGTCTTGCCATTCCATCATGTGATCATGTCAGTTTTCCATGTCTTTTAAACGTATCATCATGTCTGCGAAATAAAAGGCTATCAAACGTTTTGAGTACGTGCCATTCAGTATATTCTTTTAACAAATGTCTCGAGTGTAAGATTTTCTGCAACATAAATATAAAATCTATCTTAGGCAATTAACTTTTGTGTACTACCTACCTTGGCTAATTCACAAAATCAGCCATACAAGTTAAGTTACATGAATCAAAGTTTCTTGGCATTATTAACCTGTAAAATAACTAGGCAAAAATTTAATACAGATAATTTTTTTTTTGGATTTTAGGTTCTAAATTGGTATACCTGTGCATAGTCTCTGATTAAATCTTTCCTATATTGAAAGAAATTGGTAAATTTCAACAATTGTCCATCAATGATTTCACTATACTATGGCTGAAGAGGATAGTCTATAATCCGTCAACACAAGGGACAAATATCCCAAATATTGGGGTATACATTACTTTTGTAACGAAGTATTTTACTCACTTAAAAAATTGGTCAGAACTGACTTCCAGTTGACTTTTATTAAGCCTGACCTATTGAACTAATTTTTGAGATTTCATGGTTTGAGTACTTACTTTTGGTCATGTCTTCAATTTTGCTTATATCTGCCCAAGACTGCAAAATGTTTGAGATTATCTAGCATGACACTTAATCTTATTTATCTGGAAATGCTATGCTCTGCAATTGATTGATACATAGCACCAACAAGCAAATTGAATTAAATGCCTACTTTTAGTAATCCCACATATCCAAAGAGGCTGGGTTTGACTTGGGTGTCAGCCATAATGGCATCTTGGTTGCTGGGATCTCTACAGAGCCCATCAGTTCTGACATATTTTCCACTTTGAACTGCAGCAAACTAACCAAAACAGCATTTAAAATGGGAATGATAGCAATTTTAATTTACATAAATGCTCCAATACTTAAGATTTGTAGAAAGTTAAGAGTGTCGAAATGCTTACTAATCTTAAAAGATGGCTTCCAATGAATTGCGACACTTGTATGTTTTGTAAAACCTCATACTATCCCAAATAACACTTTTTGGTCTTATATTTATTATGAATGTTACTTATTTTTAATTAAGTATACATTGCAATCTCAAAAAAGATTTTGTTGGCTTGGAAGCATAATGGATACATAAAGAAAAAAAGTGAAATTTGATAACTAAAGTTTCAAGATTTTACTAAACGATCATATGGCTAAATTTCTATTTGCCTTTAAATATTATCCTGTATTCTTTCCTTTTTAAAAGTCCCATTACATGAGATCCATCAAATTAAGAAAGAAAATTAATTGGCGCCAATGCTGAACACTTAAAAAATGAAGAGTTTCGGGAAGTGATTTTTTATTTAAGGCGTACATAAAACAATGAAAAAAGCATAATCGAGAGAGGGAAGCCCACATATTAAGGAAAGAAACATCCTGAGAATTCAAAAGCCTTTTTAATATTAAAGCAAGATACAACTTTTTAAAAAATGCAATATTTCTATAGAAAAACCATGTCAGGAGCCTGAGTGGCGTAGGAGGCTAATGCCTCCTACTAAGGAAGCATTTAACATCCAGCTGCCTGCAATTACTGCGAGTTCAATTCTCACCAGGCTCAAGGTTGACTCAGCCTTCCATCCTTTCTAAGGTGGGTAAAATGAGGACCCGGTTTGTGGGGGCAATAAGCTGACTTTGTATAAAATATACAAAAGTATGAAGGCTATTGCTTAACGCATTGTAAGCCACGCTGAGTGTCCAGAGAAGGGCGGCATATAAATCAATTTTTTCAAAAAAAATAAACCTATTTTTATATAAAACTTCCCACTCTTGGTATTCAAGAAATATTCTAAAGTCAGTAGAAGAGAGCTCCTATATCTAGCGAAGGGATGCAGATCTTGCTTGCCTGCTGTCCCGCAAGTTTTTAATACAGTTAGTGGAACTGAAATTACTCTTAGATTAAAACACTTATCTTAAATGGATAAAAGGAAGCTCATGCAGAGCTGCTGGAGAAACAGAAAGCAAGCAAGAAAAAACAACAACCCTCATGTATCACAAAAGGGCTGTTAATTTTTTTAACAGGCTATTACCATTTGTGGTCATACAAGTAACTTTTCAAGAATAAGTAATAAAATACATACATATGCCCCTGTCTCTAAATATCAGGTGGCAAACGGCTTCACATTTTCCACACTTTTTTTTCCAGATTAGACTGGAAAAACCAAAATGAGAAGTAGCAGGAAGTGGATAAAGCACCATCAGTGGCAACAAACTTCCATACTGTCACCGAGAAAACTGCTGTACATATCTGTATCTATGAGGCAGGGGTGTCAAACTCACCAGCCTTCAGGATGCTTAGATCTGGTCCATGGGGCCGCCCTGGAAACAGAAAAGGACTGGCCTGCAGTGCCTCTGCCAGAGAAAATGGAGCTCGAGAGGGCTGCACGCAGCCCTCTCGAGCTCCATTTCCCCTGGCAGAGAGTTGCAGGAGGCTGTAGCAGCAGAAAACGGAGCTCACGAGGGCCACAGGTGGCCCTCCCGAGCTCCGTTTTCACTGGAAGAGGGTTGCAGGAGGCCGTTGCAGCCGAAACGGAGCTCGGGAGCCCATTTTCACTGGCAAAGCGCTCAGGCCACCACAGGCGCCCCCCACATGAGTGATGTCAAGCTAGCCACACCCACCCCGGCCACGCTCACCCCAGCCCCCCAAGGTCAAACACAACCTAATATGGCCCTCAATGAAATTGAGTTTGACACCCCAGCTATGAGGTAACCAGAGGATTAATGTGACAGTTCTTCACTTTGAAATGGATTTCCAAATCCACAAGTACAGTGCCCCTCATTAATATCCTCATTTTACTTTAAGACCATGGTTGTGGCAGAGGGCTTCATTTCTTGGTTTGATATGGGTTTTTTTAAGATACTGTCAGCTTGCTTGTGCTTCACCTTACGCTTGCTTGTGCTTCACTGCCCTGACAGACTGCCTTGAATTGTGGCAAGGGAGGATGAAGGGGGAAATGCTTCGGGGAAATGAAAGTAATTTCTGTATCTCCTTGAGATGCTGCCTCAAGGTCACTCAGCTGGAAGAAGGAGGGGGACGCATACCAACCTGCGCTTAAACTGACCGTTAGGAAAATATCTTGCCTGAACCGAATTGGTTACATTGGGAGTAGCAATGAGAAACAGTTAAGGGAGGGAAGATTTTGGGGATTTTGGCATGCGATTCTCAGTTCCGGCTTTGCAATGTTGCAACACACTTGATCTCTAATAATAAACTTTAACTTTCTCAACAAATGGAGCCAAGGATAGTTTCTATTTAGGTCTGACAGATACCGAAAACATATTTTCAACCTCTTCTGATTTTTTTCAATGTCGATTTGCTGTCTGAACTTAAATTTGTCTCAGGGTGCTTTCCTACATTTAGCTTTGAGCAGGAAACAGTATCTCTTGACCCAGCTTTTTGGGTTAGTTGAGGTTTAATGGCACAGTATACGAGGTTTAATGGCACAATTAACGAATGCTTAATTATGAACTTGGTTAGGATTGATTTGTGTTTTAGTTTCTCTTTTGCTAGCTGAGTGTGTGACTAAGCCCATGTAATTAGTGTAAAGGTGCTGTGGAGTTAATGGGCTTAGTGAGTTGTGTGGACACACTTGGTCATTTCCATGTCATTCTTTCATATTTATAAGATGCAAGTGACTGTCATCTCTGAAATGGTAGAACTTGGCTTTTAATCTCTTCTTTGAAGTCATTTGGAATTTCAAGACAAAATGAAAAAAAAAATCTTCGTAAGCAAACAGAACTTCTCTCTCTCTCTCTCTCTCTCTCTCTCTCTCTCTCTCTCTCTCTCTGTGTGTGTGTGTGTGTGTGTGTGTGTGTGTGTCCCTCCCTCCCTCCCTCCCTCTCTCTCTTCCACACACACACATGGCTGTCTTAACACATGGGCCTAATGGGCCCTTGCCCCTGGGCCTCACGAGCATAGGGGCCCCATATTAATCTGTGTATGTTAACCCTTCAATGCACCTTGTATCATATGAATACAGCAACATATTTATTACATTTTACTGCATTTTTTATTAATACTAACATGCAAATATATGTTTAATTTTATCGACCATTTACATTTTTATTCCTGGGAGTAGTTGTTGTAGGGGCCCCAGTAAACTGCTTTGCCTGAGGGCCCATAATGCTGTTAAGACGGCCCTGCACACACAGAGGGACAAAAAGAGAGGGAGAGAGAGAGAGAGAGAGAAAGAGAGAAAGAAAGAACGTGAAATATTTCTCACAATGATTGTATAAAGTTGTAATCCTATCCTTGTATTCTCCATCCCTAATCACATTATGAAACAGAGGGAGATCAATCTCCATTCCTAAATCTAGCATAGATCTGTAAAGTCCTCTCTAGAGAGCTATTTAACGTATCACACTTTTAGCTGATGTGCAAGAAAAAATTCACCTCGGAATTAATGTGTCGTCTTCTCAAAATTTCAGGGACCTTCCACATTGCGCTTTTCAAGCCACTAAAAGTTACTAGTCCATAATAATTATTAGTAATGATGTGTAGCTTACAAGCACTTGGTGACAAGGTCTCCGTAACACACTGGTGTAGTTTGAAGGAGACATGCTGGTACTGTAACTGGTAAACTCTTAGCTCAGATTGCTTTTAATAAGAAATGGGCATTTGATTTTAGAAATATTTAACTTTGTCATAAAGGTAAGGATGAAATGGTCATTAAAATATCCCCCTTTTTGAGGTTGGTGGCATGGAAAGATAAAGATAATTTTCATTGCTGTGAAAAATGCCAACATGGAAATAAACACGTTCCTCAATTAGATATAAATAACTATGTTAATGGTAACTGAAAAGCATGCTGGCTTTTTAATAGAAGCAGAAAACAGAAATTATTATGTTAGGAGGAAGACATTCAGGTAAGGAAGGTAGCATCTGAGTTGAATATAGGCAGGTAAATAGTTTTTTTCTTCTTTACCATGTATTAAAGAGAAAAGGAGGGAAGAGACAGGAGGGAAGTTCAAAAGTAATACCATGTTTCCCGAAAAATAAGACCCTGTCTTATATTTTTTTGAACCCCAAAATAAGTGCTTGGCCTTATTTTCTGGGAGGTCTTATTATTTTGGGGTGCATGGAGCAAGATGGGGCTCCTCTTGCCGTCTTACCTGATTTCCAGCTCTGCGTTTAAATATTTTCAGGGAGGGCTTATTTTTGGGGGGAGGCTTATTTTAGTGCATGTGCTCAAAAGCCCGATTGGGCTTATTAACAGGGATGTCTTATTTTCAGGGAAACAGGGTATTAGAAAGTATTACTTCACAGAAAGAGTAGTGGAAGCTTGGAACCAACTTCTAACAAAGGTAGTGAGTCAATCATCAGTAACTGAGTTTAAACGTGCTTGGAATAAACACATGTCCATCATCCGACAAAAAATAGATAGATAGATAGATAGATAGATAGATAGATAGATAGATAGATAGATAGATACATAAATTAAAAGGAAAACAAAACACTCAAAGAGCAGACTCAACGGACCACTACGTATTTTTCCGGCATCAGTTTTCTATATTTCTATGTAAAAACAGAATAGTGACATTTTTAAGATTAATGTAAATTAATGTAGACAATGTATTTAACAAGAAAAATAAATATATGTCTGTTAGGACAGTGGTTCTAAACCTTTGTGGCTTGGTGGCCTGGCTGGGAGGTGAGAGAGGGGAACAGGGTTCCCTGAGGGATGGGCTAGTGCCTACACGCATGCGCACGCAGCGTGACAGCAATTTGAGCTGCACACACATGTTCGTGCCCGCCGGCCAGGGTGAAATGCTACCGGTTTGGACCAGTTCAGATGAACCAATAGGAATGGCGGCGGGTGATTCGGAGAACTCGTAGCGATGGCAGCGTGAGGCTCCACCCACCCGCCCGGTCGTGGTTACTTCCTGGTTTTAACCAAGAAGTAACCTCTTTTTTACCCTCTGTGCATGTGCAGAAGGATTTGTGCATACACAGAGGGTCCCCGCACGCATGCACTTCTGAACCGGTAGGGAAGGTAAGTAGATTTCACCCCTGCCACCGACCCACCATTCATGCAAGTTAAGCCGTGCACACAAGCATGCCAGCCCACCTATCATGTGAGTTGGTTCTGAATAGGCCATGACCCAGGGGTTGGGGACCCCGTGTTAGGAGATCAATTGAAGAGTTAAATAGCATATACCTAAGGTATCTAGAAAGGACACGGTGGTTCAGTGGCTAAAACACTGAGATTGTCGATTGAAAGGTTCGGCAGTTCAGCGGTTCGAATCCCTAGTGCTGCGTAATGGGGTGAGCTCCCGTTACTTGTCCCAGCTTCTGCCAACCTAGTAGTTCGAAAGCACATAAAAAATGCAAGTAGGAAAATAGGGACCACCTTTGATGGAAAGGTAACAGTGTTCTGTGCGCCTTTGGCATTTAGTCATGCCAGCCACATGACCATGGAAACATCTTTGGACAGTGCTCGCTTTTCAGCTTTCAGATGAGCACCGCCCCCTATAGTTGGGAATGACTAGCACTTATGTGCAAGGGGAACCTTTACCTTAAGGTATCTAGATATAACAATTGTCAATAACAAAGACAAAAACTCTGGAGGGTGGATATTGTAGTAGCTGGAGACAGCAGAATGGGAGAGAGAAAGGACTGGAGAAAATCACAAAATACAAAGACCTGCAAATAGAAGTAGAATGACTGTGGCAAAAGAAAACAAAAACAATACCACTAGCGATAGGCACCTTAGGTGCAATTCCAAAAGATCTGAAACACCACTTGAACAATACCGACATTGACAAAATCACTATCAGTCAATTGCAAAACACAGCATTACTTGGAACAGCTTATATTCAGTGACAATCCCTTTAACACCGTCAAATAACAACATTGCTTATCCCGGATCCTTGGGAAAGATTCAATAAGTGGACAAAAATGTCAAATTCAGCCAAGCCATTCCACTGATTCATTGTTCTAACTATCATGAAATTTCTCCTTATTTCTAGGTTGATTCTCTCCTTGATTAATTCTTGTTCTGCCTTCTGGTGCTTTGGAGAATAAGTTGACTCCCTCTTCTCTGTGGTAGCCTCTCAAATATTGGAACACTGCTATCATGTCTCCCCTAGTCCTTCTTTTCATTAGACTAGCCATAGCCAGTTCCTGCAACCGTTCTTCATATGTTTTAGCCCTCGGTACCCTAATCATCTTGGTTGCTCTTCTCTGCACTCTTTCTAGAGTCTCGATATATTTTTTATATTGTGGCAATGCAGTATTCCAAGTGTGGTCTTACCAAGGCATTATGAAGTGGTACTAACACTTCACGCGATCTTGATACTATGGGAATGTGGAAAGGGTTATTATTTTACCATGTCTTTGCTACAGAGAACTTTAACAGTGCGCAATGGTTTCTTGGTGGGCGTGGCCATGGTGGGCATGGCCTAATTGGCCTCCTGCACCATGGCAGGGGGGCATTTTTGCCATCCCTGGGCTCGAGAGGCTTTCCTCGAGCCTCTGGGAGGGCAAAAATGGCCTCTCCAGGCTCTGGAGGCCCTCTGGAGACCAGAATGGGCCGGTTTCGGGCCTCCCCAAACTTCCGGTTTTTTGCCCTCCCTGAGTCTCCACGTGCGTCCTGCACTTACCTGCATCCAAAATGGGCCACGTGGGGACTGACTCCTGGGAGAGGCAGGGTGGGGTGAGCAGGGCTAGCTAGGTGTGGGATTTGTAGGTTCTCCAAACTGCACAGAATCTTAGCTAGAGGTTCTCCCAAACCCCTGCGAACCCCCAGCAACGAACCCCTGTTTATCACCCAATAGCACGTCCAACTACTTACTTTCTGGTTGCTTCACACATGCGCCGTGCTAGAGTAGAGCCCATATCTTCGTTGTGTCTAAAAAGATCTAAAGAATCTGCCTGAATTAGTTGCTGCTACTCAGTTCATTGCCTGGAAAATTGTCCTCCTTACGAACTATAATGTTATTGAATCTGAAAAAGTGTCCAGTCAAGGAAAAAAGTAGTCAAAAATAAAAACCCGTCATAAATGTTCCTGCTCACTTGAGTACCCACAGACTATGAATATTTGATCTCTTAATTGTAGCAGTACCCTGAATGACATTTTAAAGTCTCTGATTTTATTAAGTTTCATCTTCATAATTTAATTAAGTAAAAAAAAACAACAACCAAGATAAGAGTTTTAGTGGCGTGCATTTTTGAAATTAATGAGCTGAGTGCCAGAGGATGGAGTCTATATTACAGGGTAGAAGTGCACAGACAACCCTAATTAATATAATCTTGCTTTGGTACAAGTGCGTTTGATAATCCTACTGTGTGCAGTACTTACAACTACTTTTCCAAAAAGACCCAGAAAGCCTGAAATAATGAAGGCACAGTTCATTGCTGTCAGCAGAGGAAGGAAAAAAAATAATAATTGTTTTTAATAAGCTATTTTGAGATTAAAGAAATATAAGGTACTCAATGTCTTGAAGGCCATTTTGTTTTTAATTAGAATGGTGACATGTTTCCCCCCACTCAGTTTTAAAGTCCCAGAGATTTGTCTTCGGTGCATTCCCCTCCCTTTTTTAAGTTACATGAATGAAAAAAAAGGGGTATGTGCTGGTGGAAGGTTTGGAGTTATTAGAATAGGTTTAAAATATCTACAGAGAGAAAAATTCTTCTTGAGTTGCCTGACTATTTGAAAGGTATGGATCAGTGGTGAGTTGCTCCCGGTTCAGTCCGGTTCTATAGAACTGGTAGTAAAACTGGTGGGAGGCTCCGCCCACCCACCCGGACATCATCATAGGTGATCTGCGCATGTGCATAAGTGTGTGTGAGCACGCGTGCAAGCAAAGCAAGCGCGCATGCACTCTCCCGTTGCGAACTGGTAGTAAAGGTAAGTGGAACCCACCCCTGGTATGAACATATTAAAGCCTATGTGCTACACTCAGACTTTGAAACGTTCTTTCTCACAGATGTTGAGAGCCGGCATGGTTATACTCCACTCAGTATCAAGGATGCAGCTGGAGAGGTGGTCAATAGTATTAAGCGTCTGGGGGTGCAGATAACTAACAATCTGAACTGGTCTCTCCACACGTCATCGTTAATGGGATGAGAAGAGCACATCTTTCTCCTTCTATCCTGGCCACTTTTTACAGAGGCACAATTGAGAACATTTTAACTAACTGAATCCCTGTTTGGTTTGGTGACGGCAATCAGTGCCTCAGATAGAAAGTCCATACAGAGAGTGGTAAGGACAACCGAGAAGATAATAGAAAGCTCACTTCCTGGTATTCAGGATGCTTCTGATAAGCGCTATGTGCTTAGATCTCAAAGCATTGTTAGAGATCCCACATACCCATTTTACAATCTGTTTCTGTTGCTCCCCTCTGGGAGGAGGTTTCAAAGTATTTCTAGCAGGATTACCTGAATCTGTAACAGCTTTGTTCCCGATCCCATCCATCTGGTAAACTCGCAAGATTTGTTTCTCTTGTCATGTACATGTATACATCCAAACTAAACTGTGTTTTTTCACCGTGTCATATAATATATTTGGGTATATGCATAATTTTGTTATTTATTTATTTATTTATTTTGTCATGTTTATGTAGTGTATGTTAGAGGTGGAGACCCTTTGAGAGCTGTATGCAATGAAATTTCATTTGAATGTATGCTGATTAGTGTACATTCAGAGTGACAATAAAGTTATTCTAAGTCTAAGTCTAAAAATTCCTTCCCTCTCTCCTTGCCTACCTTCCACATTCTTGTGACACAACAGGCACTGCCAAAAATGTTAATACAACTAACCTTGTTACCTTTTCAGAGATCAGAAAATAGCCATTTCAATTACAGTGAGATCCTAGGAAGAGATGGAGACAATTTTAAAGCTTCACTTACATTCCTAGTTAAACTTGCCACTGTATATCAGATTACTGAATGAAGGTCTTTAACTATCACAGCCAATTTAATGTAGTGGGTTAACCCAATGTACTTCTCCTTGTGATCCTAACAGTAAATCTCACAAATGGAAATATAGAAGAAATTATTTTGTGTGGTTCTCTGCACTACCTATATACAGATATTCTTTGACTTACAACCATTTGTTAAATGACCATTTGAAGTTACAACACTGAAAAAGTGACTTATGACTGCTTTTCACACTTACGACCATTGCAGCATCCCCACGATCATGTTATCAAAAGTCAGCCGCTTGACAACTGACTCACATTTATGATGGTTGCAGTGTCCTGGAGTTATGTGATCCCCTTTTTGTGACCTTCTGACAAGCAAAGCGAATGGCGAAGCCCGATCCACTCAACAAGCATGTTATTAACTTAACAGCTGCAGTGATTCACTCCACACCTGTGGCACAAAAGGCTGTAAATGGGTCAAAACCAGGGGTGAAATGCTACTGGTTCACTCCGGTTTGGGAGAACCGGTAATGATAAAAACTACCGGTTCGGGAAAACCGGTAGTAAAACAAAACCTGCTAAAAAAATGCTACTGGTTCCTCCAAAACGGTATTTCCGATGATTAGCTGTGCTGCGGGGTTTAGCTGCTTTCTAGCAAAGCTAAATCCCGTGGCACAGCTGATCCCCCCTCAATGTTCTATTTACCTTCCCAAGCCTCATTTTGGTGTGCACTGCGCATGCGCGCGCTGTGTGCATTTGGCACGCAGAGTGCATGCGCTGACAGGAAACCGGTAGCAAATTGATTCGGATTTCACCACTGGTCAAAACTCACTTAACAATTGTCTTGCTTAGAAACAGAAATGCTGGGCTCATTTGTGGTAGTAAGTTGAGAACTGCCTCAGTGGTGGGTTGCTCCCGGTTCACACCAGTTCGCAAGAACCAGTAGTAAAAATTTGTAGTAGTTTGGAGAACAGGTAATAACATTGGCTGGCCATGCCCACGAACCGGTCCCTGGCCCAGTCGCCGCTCGCTTACCCTGCCCACCTCATCACAGGCTTTTTTTAATTTTTAAAAGCATTTTTTCTACAACTTCTTTGGCCAAAAAATTGCTTTTAAAAATAAAAAAGAAGCCTCTGATGATCGTGCGGCTCAGCTGGGATTGTCAGAGGCTTTTAAAAGCATTTTTTTCTACCAAAAAAAA
>WNWU01000063.1:8955219-9010398 GCA_012654045.1 Ptyas mucosa | reverse complement strand
TTCCAATTTTACGCGGGAGAAAACCCGAATAACCAAAGACCTACATACAAACACCCGCGAAAACCTCAGAAAACATATATATATATATATATATAAAATGTCTTTAAAAGCCTCTGGCGATCCCAGCTGAGTTGCCTGATCGTCAGAGGCTTTTAAAAGCATTTTTTTCTGCAACCGCTTAAGGTTGTAGAAAAAAATGCTTTTAAAAGTAAAAAAAATAAAAGTTGGCCACGCCCATCCAGTCACATTACCCCCACCAAGCCACGCCCACAAAATAAGCCATGCCCACAGAACCAGTAGTAAAAAAATTTAGAACCCACCCGTGAACTGCCTGTAGTTCTTAGTTGTTTTCTGGTTCTATAGGAAACATTTCCTAAGCTGTAAGAGATGGAAGTGAGGAAAAGCGGAAAAAAAATATTCTTCCTTTCCATCAACTTTTTAAGGGGTGGACATTTTCTCAGATCACTCTTTAGATCCAGCCAAATAATCATATATATATATTAAAAAGTATTATTCTTATTAGGATACAATATCCATTACCTTATGCCTCTGTGCTGTATGTTGACAATTTATATTACTTGCCTCTTATTATTTTCTATAAAATAGAGATAAATCACAGCAGTGCAAGAAACAATTTACATAAATCAGGGTAGGTGGAATCCAAGTCTTTGTATTCTTTAAACAAAATAATTTTGGGGGTTGATTATCAGTAATACCTATTCAGTGTTTATCGGAAGGCTGAATTAATCCATTTATAGTATAAGATCCCTTCGATATATTCTCATTAAATAGTAACTAGTTAAGATTGACAAAATGTCGGTCAGGTGAATCCTGTTGCTACTACTACTTTTACAGTTACGTTCACAGGGATGCCTTCTTGAGACAAAAAGAGACTCACTGGATGATCTACACAATCAATCACTTGAGCAAGATGCAGGGGTGGGTCCCTGATTCTATGGGAATGTGGAAAGGGTTATTATTTTACCATGTCTTTGCTACAGAGAACTTTAACAGCGCACAATAGCTATTAGCAATGGGGAAGGTATGATCTTGGCTCAATATTCCAACAATATCCATCTATTGCAGCTCTTTGGAGCAGTTCTTTGAGAAAGTAGCCTTGGTGGTGCAGCAGACTAAAGTGCTGTTAAGTAGCACTTAGCTGCCAACTGCCTGCAATTACTGCGAGTTCAAATCTCACCAGGCTCAAGGTTGACTCAGCCTTTCATCCTTCCGAGGTAGGTAAAAATGAGGATCCGGATTGTGGGGGCAATAAACTGACTTTGTATAAAAAAGAACACCGCTTAGGAGAGGCCAAAAGCCATAAGCACCAGATGAACTCAGTGTTTGTTCCCGACAACCGGCCCTCCCATTTGCCTCTACTTTTAAACTCCATCAGCAGCTGTGCCTTGTAAAGAGGATCAGACCCCTTTCCTCCCCCTTAAGACACACAACCCACGTTGTTCTCTTCTCTATTCCTCCCTACACTGCCTAGGATGAGGAAGGGGTAGGCCTTGGTCTTCATCTGGACCCCCTCTCCCTTATTCTATTTCTCCCCTGCTCTGCCCAGCCTGACTTTGCATTCCCCAGTTTCTTCCACAGCCAACGGAGCCACTCTCTCGCTCTCTGTCCGTTGTTCCTCTTCCCCTTCAGATTCAGACTCATGACAGGCCAGGGTAGTCTCAAATGTTTCTGCTATCTTCTAAAGCAGAGGTGGGGAATGATAGCCCCCTTTATGACTTCAACTCCCAGAATTCCTGAGACAGCATGACTGGCTCAGGACCTCTGGGAATTGAAGTCCACCAGTCATAAAAGGACCATCGTTCCCCACCTCCGCTCTAAAGTACCATATTTTTCGGAGTATAAGACACACCTTTTTCCCCCCTAAAAGGGGGTGAAAATTTAGGTGCGTCTTACACACCAAATGTAGCCACGCCCACCCACTGGCCCCCACCCCTTGGCCTCTGCCTCGCAGCAGTTTCCTCCTTGCAAGCAAGCAGCAAGAAAAATCAGCTCCTTTCAGTTTCAGCACAGGCTAATTAGCACAAATTGATTGGATCAGCCTCCCGACTCTCAGCTGATTTGCTCTCAGCTGTTTGGCGCAGGGGTCTGCTGCTTGCTGCAAAGAGGTAAATTGCTGGAGCAGATTTTTTTTTCTTTGTGCTAATCAAGCTATGCTGAAAACGAAAATGAAAGCAAAGCAGGCTGTTTGCTGTTTGCTGCAACGAGGCAAAATTGCTCAGAGGCAGAGGCAGATTTCTTTTTCTTCTTTTCCTCACCAAAAAAGGTAGGTCTTGTACTCCAGTGTGTCTTATACTCCGAACAATATGGTATATATTCCATTTGAAACCTATGCAAACTGCTGTTCACAGTTAGCACTCAATTTAAAACAGAGATACAGGCATCCCTGCCACCAATTGGACCTGTTATCAATTTATAACTATGTATGTGGGTCATTGCTCTCACATGGATTGGACCATGACAATAAGCACATGGTAACTGATTTATTATCTATTCATTTCAAGCTTGGTCTTCAGAGAAACAATACCAAGTTGCCACTAAGATGGCCGATGAGTGCTCTTTAAAGACAATTTAAGGAACCAGCCTATAGATGTTTGCCCTTCCCTTATGGTTTCCCTCTAACACCATTCTAATCCCATTGTGACTTGATTATTTTATAGCAAAGTGCTCCACAGAGGCCTGTAATTGGCACACCAGTTCAAATTAGATTGTTGTGTGTTTAGGAAAGCAGAGGTCATTTTACATATGCAGTACCACTCATTAAGAAGGGAAGGTCAGCATCGGAGGCCTATTTTTCCTTCTCATTATTACAAGGGGGATGTTGGTGCTGCGTGATGGAAAGGTGGCGTTCAGAGGAAAGCTTACGGCGGCTTGTTTGAGGAAGTCGATTCTAATTGTACGCATACAAGCAATAAGGAAGGTTTTCTCCTGACTTCCTTTTACCAACTGATCACGTTCCAATCACTGAGACCTTCACCGTTTGCATTTTGTTAAAGCAAGGATGAGAATTCGGCAACCCTCCAGGTCCATGTGAACCCTAGACAAATTTGAAATCTCTGCTAGGCACTCTACAATGCACTCAGGCCCAGTGGTAGAATTCAATTTTTTTACTACTGGTTCTGTGGGCGTAGCTTGGTGGGCGTGGCAGGGGAAGGATACTGCAAAATCTCCATTCCCACCCCATTCCAGGGGAAGGATACTGCAAAATCTCCATTTCCACCCACTCCAGGGGAAGGATACTGCATAATCTCCATTTCCACCCCACTCCAGCGGAAGGATACTGCAAAATCTCCATTTCCATCCCACTCCAGGGGAAAGATACTGCAAAATCTCCATTCCCACCACACTTTGGGACCAGCCAGAGGTAGCATTTGCCAGTTCTCCGAACTATTCAAAATTTCCACTACCGGTTCTCCAGAATCTGTCAGAACCTGCTGGATTTCCCCCCTGCTTAGGCCTATAGAAAGAGACTTCTGAAATGTCTTTGAATATTAGTAGCCCAGGTTGGTAGTTATGTTGCTGGTTTGAGCTCCGAGGTTGGCAATCTGGTGGCAAATGTTTCGTCAACGTTTGAGGAGACATCTTCAATCCGAAGCACACTCCAAGGCATGTAGTAAGGGGGAGGATTCTCAGGAGGGAGGGTGGCATTTCAGAGGAGTAAGAGGTAACTCCTTCCAGATACTATGTGTGAGAGAAAGAGGGTGAAGACAAGCCCTCCCTAATAGTTCACAGAGAATATTGTACAGTACAGTGGATGAAGATCAATCTTCAGTCTGGCAAGATTTTGTCTATAGGTGGGAAACAACAAAGAATTCAGCTTGGAAAAATCACTATTGGTTTTGGGGCCTGACATTTTAAAATAGTCAAGCATGCCTTTAATCTTTCCACTAAAAGGGACATAAAAGCATTTTACTTTTGTTGTATTTCATACTTTTGTAGTCCCACAGCAATGGCAAATAGTAGGAAGTGGAAATAATGCGTGCAAGTATCTGTTTGGGGAAAAAAATAGCTGGAATCTTTTTTCTCTCTCTCTACTCAGAAAAGAGAGAGAATTAATCTAATCCAGTTCAGCAAAGAACAGAGTTAATCTATTCCAGTTCACCAAACAGCTGTAATGAATTAGGAAGTCAAAAACTGAATTCCCCAGACTCATACAAAGTTCTTCTGATGACTCCAAGTCATGGATTTATCCTGTGGATCTGTTCACTTATTATTTACACAATGGGAATTAGAAATTCAATATATTGTGAAGAATAAAACAGGGCAGAACAATATAATCTAGGCATGTAAACTGGGACGTACATCTAGTTATCTTACATATTAAAGGTAAAGGTAAAGGTTCTCCTTGCACATATGTGCTAGTTGTTCCCAACTCTAGGGGGTGATGCTCATCTCCGTTTCAAGGCCAAAGAGCCAGCGTTGTCTGAAAACATCACCGTGGTCATGTGGCCAGCATGACTAAACACCAAAGGCACACATAACACTGTTACCTTCCACCAAAGGTGGTCCCTATTTTTCTACTTGCATTTTTTACATGCTTTCGAACTGCTAGGTTGGCAGAAGATGGGACAAGTAATGGTAGCTCACCCCGTTATGTGGCACTAGGAATTCAAACCGCTGAACTGCTGACCTTTCGATTGACAAGCTCAGCGTCTTAGCTACTGAGCCACCGTGTCCCTATCATACATATTACATGGCTCCAATTTTTGAATTTGGGGGAAGAGAGAAAGACAGAATTAGAATGGTCCTTACTTGAAAGAAGTGTTCTCCACCACAGCTATTCTAATTTAAAATAACTGCAAAGTTTTGGCTTTCTGCTCCAAACAATTCAAAATATTAGCTTGAATGCCATAGGGGAAAATAATAATATTAAGGTTTGACTGGAAACTAGATACAAGTAATACAAATGCTGGAAAAGCAAAAGTCAACGTGATTAATATTGCAGAGCCTGTTCTAATGGAAACTATTATTTATCTTTGCCCATGAAATATTTTCCCATTCCTCCTAGAATGCGCCATCAAAAAGGAAGGGGGAGAAGACCAGAGGTCAATTTCCATTCTACTTCCTCGCTCACCCCTGTCTGAAGAGTGGTTCGGACTGCATTCCCCATCATCCTTGATTACTGAACACCCTAACTGGATCATATGGAATTGGCGATACAAAACATCTGGAGGGCCTATCAGTCCCTTGCACACTTGAACTTGACTTGAACATTGGGCCCTTTCTAATAAAATGAAATTCAATATAGATAAAAGTAAGATTTTAACTTAGGCAAGAAAAACCAACCATATAGCACTATAGCAGTTAGCACTTAGACTTATATATTGCTTCACAGTGCTTTATAATCCTCTCTAAGTGATTTACTGAGTCAGCAACTTGCCCCCAACAATCTGAGTCCTCATTTTACCCACCTCAGAAAGATGGAAGGCTGAGTCAACTTTGAGTCAATAAGAATCGAACTGCTGGCAGCCTGCAATCAGCAGAAGTAGCCTGCAGTACTGCATTCTAACCACTGCGCTACCACGGCTCTTATAGGTATGGACTAGGTGAAACTTAGCTTAGTGTCAATAACTGTGAGACGGATCTTGGAGTCCTAGTGGACAATCACTTAAATATGAGCCAACAGTGTGTGGCAGCAGTCAAAAAAACCAAGGCAATCCTAGGCTACATTAATAGTAGAGCCGCGATGGCACAATGGTTAGAGTGCAGTACTGCAGGTTACTTCTGCTGACTGCCGGCTGCCTGCAATTCGGCAGTTTGAATCTCACCAGGCTTAAGGTTGACTCAGTCTTCCATTCTTCCGAGATCGGTAAAATGAGGACTCAGATTTATATGCTGACTCTGTAAATTGCTTAGGGAGGGCTGTAAAGCACTGTGAAGCGGTATATAAAGTCTAAGTGCTATTGCTATTGCTAATAGAGAGATAGAATCAAGATCACATGAAGTTCTAGTATCGCTTTACAAAGCCTTAGTAAGACCACTCTGGAAAGTGTGCAGAGAAGAGCAACAAGGGTGATTAGAGGGCCGGAGCCTAAAACATACGAAGAACGGTTGCAGGAATTGGGTATGTCTAGTCTAGTGAAAAGAAGGATTAGAGGAGACATGATCGCAGTATTCCAATATTTCAACGGCTCTTACAAAGATAAGGGGGGGTCAACCTATTTTCCAAAGCACCAGAAGACAAGACAAGAAACAATGAATGGACACTAACCAAGGAGAGAAGCAACCTAGAACTAAGGAGAAATGTCCTAATGGTGAGAGCAATCAACCAATAGAATGGCTTGCCTTCAGAAGTTGTGGGTGCTCCATCAAAAAGAAACTGGACAGTCTTTTGCCTGAAATTGTATAGGGCAGTGATGGCGAACCTTTTTCCTGTTGTGTGCCCAAAGTGTGCGTGTGCATGCGTGACAGCATGCTCGTGTGCCGGCACCCATAATGCAATGTGCATATGCATGCACGACCCCCCGGCTCTTCCCATAACCCTGCGCATGCGACCCCCTCTGCTCCCCCCGCAACCCCACATGCATGCACAACCTCCCCCCCCCCGTTTTTGGCCTCCCTGCAGTCTCCTGAGCCCAAAGATGGGCCAGCGGGGGGGCACACTCTCCCCCATGCCCTGTTTTGGGTCTAGCAGACCTCCCTGCAGCCTCCTGGGCCCAAAAATGAGCTGTGGAGGAGGGCACACCGCACTCCCGCGCATGCGTGCACAACCCCCGCCCCTCTGTGCATGTGTGCAACCTCCCCTGCGCATGTGCATGTGTCTCCCGCATGCATCCCGAAAATCAGCTGGCTGGCGGGAGGTGCATGTGCATGCGCGGTGGAGCTGACTGTTGCACGCGTGCCATAGGTTCGTCATCACGAGTATAGGGTTTCCTGCTTGTGCAGGGAGTTGGACTATAGAGCCGAGGTGGCGCTGTGGTTAGAGTGCAGTACTGCAGCTACTTCAGCTGACTGCTAGTTCAGAGGATCAGCGGATCAAATCTCACCGGCTTAAGGTTGACTCAGCCTTCCATCCTTCCGAGGTGGGTAAAATGAGGACCCAGATTGTTGGGGGCAATATGCTATTTAGTATATTGTCGATTGTTGTAAGCCGCCCAGAGTCCTCGGAGAGTGAGCGGCATAGAAATATGATTAATAATAATAAATAATAAAATAATAGAAGACCTACAAGGTCCCTTCCCATGTTCTGTGTTCTACATCTGCACTCAGTGCTTCAAGAGGAAGTTCAGAAGTTATTTTTTCCCCTTCTAGATAGACCTGAAGACTGGCATTTCTCAGACAAGCTTAGCTTTAAAAAAGAAGAAAACCAGAGACAGTGGAGAAGGGAAAACAGATCACATTACACAGAGAACAAGAAATCTCTAGTGCATTCTTGGCCTCTACCTCCCTGCCTTCCAAGCTGGCTCTTAGACAATCTGGCTGGTTGGAAACAATAAAACGAACCATTTTTTGATCAATATTCTTCCCCTAATGTTCTCTCATTGTTATTTTTATGTCTCCAGTGGAACAGCGAAATGCAAGCCCATTTCAGAATCCGAGCATAACAGTTTATAGTGGCCCCTTTTGCCATATCAAAAGGGGGGATCTCACTTAACGACTCGGAGCAAGCAGTCAAACTTCAAATGGCAAATGACAGGTCAAAGAGAGTTCATGCCTAATAATGAAGAAAATAAACCCCAATAATTAAAAAAACCACCACTACCAAATCAGGGACTGAGGAACAGCGCATATGAAATTATATCCGAAACATCAATAACTATGTTTTGCCCTTACAATTATTATTAGCTTGGTAATAGTCATTCCCGACCAATCCCTTTCTGCTGATTTAGTAAAGAGCAACTAATAACGAGGAGAGGTCAAATGTACAAACCAAATGACACTGAATTCCCTGGATGTTTAATATTGTTTCTAATGAGGAAATAAATGCCTAGCAGTATTTTTGTTGGAGGGGATGCTCTCTGACCAAAATTAATCTAGCAAGGGTAACATATTCTAACAGAAGCACATTTAACTCATTCTTCTGATGTGCTGTGCGTGTGTCTACATTTCCACAAGGGGATTGTGAAATACTGGGCTTTCCTCAAATATGCGGTGGGGGGAAGGGGTGACAGCAACAAAAAGATATGATTATATAGGCTACTATGGCTATGCGGTGGCTCAGTGGCTAAGATGCTGAGCTTGCCCAGGGATTGGGAGACCCCATGTTAGGAGATCAATTGAAGAGTTAAATAGCATATATCTAAGGTATCTAGAAGGGATGCGGTGGCTCAGCGGCTAAGATGCTGAGCTTGTCGATCAAAAGGTCAGCAGTTCAGCGGTTCGAATCCCTAGTGCCGCGTAACGGGGTGAGCTCCCCTTATTTGTCTCAGCTTCTGCCAACCTAGCAGTTTAAAAGCACATAAAAAATGCAAGTAGAAAAATAGGGACCACCTTTGGTGGGAAGGTAACAGCGTTCCGGGCGCCTTTGGCGTTTAGTCATGCCGGCCACATGACCACGGAGACGTCTTCAGACAGCGCTGGCTCTTCGGCTTTGAAACGGAGATGAGCACCGCCCCCTAGAGTCAAGAATGACTAGCACATATGTGCGAGGGGAATCTTTACCTTCATGGCTAGGATACGTTAAAGTCAAGAAAGAATTGGTAAGAATAAGCTGTAATGGAAGAGAGGTAGATATCTACCATTTCCAAGCAGTTTACGCTAGCTGGAAGAGCAATCCCTTAAAAATGTGTTGTTGTGGCCTGTTGGCCGCCGGCCCCTCCAGCAGCTGAATCAGAGGAGGAGGAGGAGGAGTGGGAATCAGGGTCAGCATCAAGGCAACTTGAGAGCTCCGAGGAGGAAGAGGGAATGGAGCTGACAGAGAGAGAGAGAGAGATAGAGGCGGAGCCTGGAACATCTGTCAGCCCTCAGATGGAGAGTCTTGAGGTGGCTGATGAGGAAGAGGAGGACTGAACAGCCACTTCTCTGGAACGGTATATGGCAGTGATGGCTAACCTTTTCCGTGTGCACCCAAACCCCCAAAATACAATGTGCATATGGCTCTGCACATGCACCCTGCCCCCATATGTGCCCCACCCCATGTGCAGGCACACGTGGCCCACACACACACCGTGTCAGCGTTCCAGAAAACCCCCAACTCCCGTGTGGGCCATGTGTGCCTGCACATGGGGTGGGGCACAGTGATGGGTTGCCCCCCCCTTCAGACCAGTTCACAAGAACCGGTAGTAAAACCGGTGGGAGGCCCTGCCCACCGCCCCGGATGTCATCATTGTCGATCTGCGCATGTGCAGAAGCTTCTGGGCATGCGCAGAAGCAAGGCAAGTGTGCGAGCAAAGCAACGTCGCACGCACAATCCCATTGCGAACCGGTATTAAAAGTAAGTAGAACTCACCCCTGGTCCAGTCTTTTCTTAAAAGCCTCCAGTGATGAAGCACCAATGACTTCTGAAGGCAAGCCGTTCCATTGGTTAATTGTTCTCAGTCAGGAAAGTTCTCCTTAGTTCAAGGTTGCTTCTCTCCCTGATTAGTTTCCATCCATTGCTTCTAGTTCTACCTTCCATGCTCCGAAGAATAGGTTGACTCCCCTCTTCTTTGTGCCATCCCTTTAGAAGACAGTTATCATGTCACCCCTGGTCCTTCTTTTCATCAGACTAGATGTACCCAATTCCAGTCTCCTAATCATCTTTGTTGCTCTACTCTGCACTCTTTCTAGGGTCTCAACATCATATATATATATATATATATATATATATATATATATATATATATATAGGCAAATACAGCATCTATTTATATCTTCAATTTATATCTTTTTATAATATTTATATCTTGAACTGCGTACCATCAAGGAGATAGATTTTATACCCTAATAATGTGCATATAACCAAGGAAATGAATTTTCTACCATATACCCTGTGGGTGGTTTTATCCATTCTTCTGTTAGAGCAGACATTGAAGATTCTATTTCTCTTCTCAGTGATGTCAGAGACAGTTGAAGCCCACCAAATTTCAAACTCCCTTTTTCTTCTCTGCAGTTTACAGCCACTTTCAGAGTCTTAGTATTTCTAAAGAGGCCCCAAATGTTTGGCCTTTGAGCTGTAAATACCGTGTCACCATTGATTTTGTTAAAACAATAAGTGTATTTTCCTGAATGTCAAGTGTTCTTAAAGTGCAGAGACTCCCTTGAGCACAAAGTGTGAGAAATTAAGGCGGTCTTAAAAGTGGGGATTCAAACCAAGAAGAAAGGAACCGTATGGGGAACAGACAGTGAACGACGATTAAGAAAAGATGAATGCAGACAAATATTGAGTCGGGGAAACAGATGAAAACGTGATGTGGGTAGAGAAGCACCCTTACTGTCAATAAGGTATACTGAGATGCAGAGTAGCACTCAACACACTGTGCGTTGGTTGTCGAATGTGTCTGTGGTTGGGTTTGCAATTGGGATTTGGGTTTTTTGGGGGGAGGGAGGGAGTTGCCTCTTTAAAAAAGAGGTTTGCACTTTAAAAAAACAAAAAACTTGTGATCCATCTTTAGGAAAGCAGCGGTGTGTTTTAAAGAGGCAATCGATCTTGCTATCAAGAAATGGTGAAAATGGTGAAAATGCTATAGCAGAGGTAAGAATCCCATATGTTAAAAAGGAGCCCTAAAAATGCAGCATTTTCTACAGAATGTTATTATTCATCTATGATCTGGAAAAAAAGAAAGAAAGAAAATAACCATTAAAGAAATTATAAAGTAAAACATTCTGTTCTGGGGGAAGAGGAATAGAGAAGATACTTATACAAGCTCCACTGTGGGAGTCAGATGGCATTACACTGAGGAAACCATTATGGCTTTTAATGTAAAGAAACAAAACAGAACAAACATTAATTTCTTTGTACAATATTGACATTGAATCAAGTATCACCTCTAACAGCATTTAAAAGAATAAAGTATAGCTGTTTCATTAGCCAGGGAATCTCATCAAAGGTATTATGCTAAGCATCTTGGCTTTGCTTCTTTTGAAAAATGTTTTTAAAAAACCCGGGAAGATGAAACTGGAATTATAACTTGAAAATCACACTGGAATTCTCTGTGGCACAAAAATGTTTCCCCGGGTTCTTTCTGCAAGCCATTAAGAACTAATGTGGCCCTTGTATTCATGGAAGAAGTATCACAACAAAGTATTCATTACACACACACACACACACACGCATGCACACACACACAAACACACACACACAAACCGATGGTCTTCCGGGTGCGATTCAAGGTGTTGGTCACCACCTTTAAAGCGCTCCATGGCTTAGGACCGGGGTACATACGAGACCGCCTTCTGCCACCAATAGCCTCCCACCGGCCAATACGCTCCCACAGAGAGGGGCTCCTCAGGGTGCCCTCGGCCAAACAATGCTGTCTGGCAACACCCAGGGTGAGAGCCTTCTCTGTGGGGGCACCAGCCCTCTGGAATGAGCTGGCCCTAGAGGTTTGTCTTATCCTCAACCTGCGTACCTTTCGCCGTGCCCTGAAGACCCTTTTGTTCCAGCAAACCGGGCTGGCCTAATTGGAATTTTATCATGGGTGTATGTATGTTTTTTAACTTGTGGGCCAATTTTTTATATATTTGATTTTAATTTGTTTTAAATTTTGTAAATTTATGTGTTTTAATATGGCTGTATACCGCCCTGAGTCCTTTGGGAGAAGGGTGGTATAGAAATCTAATAAACTTAAACCTATTGAGTCATCTTTTTGGAGATAACAGGGCAACCAAGCAGAGCAACAGAATGATCAAGAGCAACCAAGGAGTAAGAACAAATTGTTGGAAGAAATATCCAAGAAAGGTACTGGAAACAAAATGGAGGCTGGAGGCTGATTGGAAAGAGCAGAAAAATAAATAAATAAAAAGAGCATTTATTGATGAAGCAGAACCACCAAGCACATGTGATTCTGGGCAGCTGACCATATAGAGTTGAGAGCGGGGGTTTTTAAATACCTTCTCTTGAGCTTTGAACTTGAGCTTCCTGTTCCTGTGCAAGAACATGTGTTCTATTGGCTGTTGTAGGGATCATAGCTGGCTCTGTAGCTAGTTTCTGGTCCCAGGTTTGGTTGAAGTTTGATGCAATGAAGGGGCTTGTTAGGCAATTCCTATTGTGGCTGAGGGCTAATCCTATCTTTGTTCAGATCTTGCTGCAAAGAGTAATGGATTACTAAATTTGCATTTCTAAAAGCTGACTTCCATTTAGTATCTGCTTGGGGCAGGGAGCTGGAGCTCTGAGTTTCTGTCTCCCTTAGGATTTTTATTTCTCTTCTAGGGGAAATATTTTATCCTGCCTTTTTAATTTTTCTCAAAATATTTCATACTTCTAAGAGAGGGGTGGGTGTTAACTTTCGACAAAAGCAACTTCTGACTTCCTGCCAGTTGGTAAGCATGGCTGATCACCTTCTGACAGCTGATGGTAGGAGAACCAGAGAAGGACTGATCTCCAGTGGCCAAAGAAGGGGCCAATCTACCCCTTCTGTGGAGGGTTAGAAGTGGACCAGTCTATTGAACCTCTGGGCAGCAGCAAAGCAGCATAGCAGCACTGAAGCAACCACAAAGTTGCCAAATTTCAATCTCACAAGAGCAACGGTCCCAAATTTGGGATGCATTCATCCATTGGAGGTACCCCATGGTTCAAAAATTGTCATCCTATTTTGCACGGTTTCACCCGGCTTAAAGGTTACAGAGACAAAGGTTATACTTATATATGTGTAACGACCAGGGGTGAAATGCTCTGAAGTCTGCTACTGGTTTGCTTCGCTACTGGTTTGCTTCGTGTGTGCATGTGCGGTGTGCACCAAATGCACACTTCACATGCATGCGCGCCGCAGGTACTACCATGCAGCAGTGAAAAAGGAGGATTAAGAAGCCTTTTCTGAGTCTGCAAAGGTAAGTAGAACAGCGAAGGGGGGAAAACAGTGATTTAGATTTAGATATAAATTGCGCGGCACAGCTGATCATTGGAAATACCAATTCGCCTGAACCAGTAGCATTTTTTTACTACCGGTTTGGCTGAACCTGTACTATTTATTACTACCGATTCGGGCAAACCAGTCTAAACCGGTAGCATTTCACCCCCGGTAGCGACCATATAATCCAATCCAGCTTTGGCTTTGCGAAAACGTCCTTTCAGAGTCTTTATATTCTTTTGTACACTGATTTGAAAGGAAGAGCAATACCAAAGTAAAGTATTATAGGGCTACTGCTGATTTCATAAGACGCAATCAGTTATTTCTCATCTTCTTAGCAAATTCATTTTGAAAAAGGCAGGGAAGTTTAGATGATGGAGAAGGGGAAAGAGAAAGAGAAGGGCTCTCTTCTCCTTTTATCTCTGCCCCATCCACTCATCACTTCATCCCCATTAAGGTTTTCATGATGGACCTCAGATCTGGATAGAAAGCAAGTCACCCACTCTGTCTTAAAGGTAAAGGTTTCCCTCGCACATATGTGCTAGTCCTTCCAGACTCTAGGGAGCGGTGCTCATCTCCAATTAAAGCCGAAGAGCCAGCGCTGTCCAAAGACGTCTCCGTGGTCATGTGTCCAGCATGACTAACCGCCAAAGGCACACGGAACGCTGTTACCTTCCCACCAAAGGTGGTCCCTATTTTTCTACTTGCATTTTTTACATGCTTTCAAACTGCTACGTTGACAGAAGCTGGGACAAGTAACGGGAGCTCACCCTGTTACGCGGCACTAGGGATTCGAACCGCTGAACTGCTGACCTTCTGATCGACAAGCTCAGCGTCTTAGCCACTGAGCCACCATGTCCTACCCTGCTTCATAAACCTATGTCTGTCCTACCCTGCTTCATAAACCGTCGGACATGAAGACACTCTTTCACAAATTCACTCTTGTGATCCTGTGAATATTCCCCAGGATCCCAATACATGGCTGTACATTTCAGGCTAAACTGATCTAGACAAACAGTAGGGGAATTTTATGGCAAGAAAGCTCCATAGGACGATCCTACCCCTGAATAGCTATCCCTACACTCAGCACAATTCTGTATGAATAATACATCTCGCTATAAGAACACAGACAGGTGTGACTGTAAAGAGATACATTTCTGAGATCTCCTTGTGGTTCATGCATCAAACGCGGATCCTTCAGGCTGCTTTGTATGAGTCTATAGGCTTGGGACATTAGAGAAATGAAGAGTGTCATGCTAACAGTGCCCTCGCTTCAGTTACAGATGTAAGATGACAGTGATTGCTCCCAGGCATACTAATTACAAAGTATTTAGCAGTCAGGGTCTAGCTTACACCTGCCAGAAGCAGGAGAAGAAGAGACAACAGGGAGCGGGAAATCCATATTCTTCTTACATTGCATGGATTCGCAACTAAAAGGTGAGATGTAAAGAACGGTGGTTGCAAGATAACCAAGAAAACCACATGTTGCTGCAACCTAGAAACTAAACCTTCCTTTTTGATGGCAAATGAGGCATGGGATGTGGTGGGAAAGAGCTGCATGGTGCAACTTCTGGAGGCATCTGGCAAGACATTTTTGCATATAAAAAAGTGCTTCCTTCGTCAGACTCATGGCAATAAAGTCCTCAAGCACCAATGGATAGAAATAGACAATTTCCCCTTTAGATAGATAGATGATAAATAGGTAGATGGATGGATAGATAGATAGATAGATAGATAGATAGATAAGATTTATTTATTTATTTATTTATTTATTTATTTATTTATTTACTTTTTATTAGTTCAATTTATATGCCACTCTTTTCCAGAGACTCAGGGCGGCTTACAATGCGTTAAGCAATAGCCTTCATACTTTTGTATATACCTGCTTAGTAGGGCTTTCGGCCCTTCCCCAAGTGGTGTTCTTTTTTATACAAAGTCAGCTTATTGCCCCCAACAATCCGGGTCCTCATTTTACCTACCTCGAAAGGATGGAAGGCTGAGTCAACCTTGAGCCTGGTGAGATTTGAACTTGCAGTAATTGCAGGCAGCTGGTACTAGTTAACAGCACTTTAGTCTGCTGCGCCGCCAAGGCGCAAGATGATAGATGGGTAGATAGAATAACTTTATTGTCACTTTAAATGTACACTAATCGGGATACATTAAAATGAAATTTCATTGCTGTCTCAGATCAGCACAGCCTGTTTGTGTGTGTGTGTGTGTGTGTGTGTGTGTGTGTGTGTGTGTAACCAAAAAGCTGTGTAGGGCATAGAAATGCAGAATAGGATAGGATAGGATGGGATGGGATGGGATGGGATGGGATGGGATGGGATGGGATGGGATGGGATGGGATGGAATAGAATAGAATAGAATAGAATAGAATAGAATAGAATAGAATAGAATAATAACTTTATTGTCACTTTGAAAGTACACTAATCGGCATACATTAAAGTGAAATTTTGTTGCATACAACTCTCACCTCCAATATAGACTACATAATATAACAGAATAGAATACAGACTTACACATATACCCACATGTATTACTGTATATGTCACAGAGAAACAACACAGTCTAGTTCAGATGTATACATGTACATGGTGAGAGAAATGAATCTTGTGAGTTTATCAGAAGGATGGCAAGGGAAGAAATTACAGAATTGGGTAGTCCTGCTAGAAATACTTCGAAAACTCCTTCCAGATGGGAGCAACAGAAACAGGTCGTAAAGTGGGTATGTGGGGTCTCTAGCAATGCTTTCAGCTCTAAGCACATACCGCTTACAAGCAGCATCCTGAATACCAGGAAGCGAGCTTCCTATAATCTTCTCAGCTGTCCTCACTACTCTCTGTATGGACTTTCTATTTGAGGCACTGCTGCCACCAAATCAGATAGGCAGGAAATGCAAATGCTGGTTTGCACGCTTCACTAAGGATGACATGTAGAGAGACCAATTCAGATTGTTAGTTATCTGCACCCCCAGAAACGTAATACCTCTATGGCTGCATCCTTGATACTTGCCTTTCAATTACCTGGTGAATGCTTCTCAAAGATATAAGCCAGCAACATGGTGTTTTAATAATAATGTTTGGAGCAGGCAATAAGCTAAAAACCAGGAGATTGTGAGTTTTAGTCCCATTTTAGGCATAAAGCCAACTTTTCCCTATGACTTGTACTGTTTATTTTGTACATTGACCAAAAGCCAAGTTTTCTTCCACCTTAGCTGGTTGAGCTGATATACCAATCATAGGTCATATTCTTCCTTGTTGCAGTATCTGTTTTCAGGAATTCCATCTGTACAACAATCTTGGTGCCCTCCTTGTTGTAAGTCAAAGATATTAGTATTTCTTTCTTTTCTTATTTGGCTTTAATACTGCTCAACCCACAGCTGATAGGTGGCCCAAGTGTTACGTCTACTGTTTGTTTGCATGTTATGTAATATCTTGATTTTGTTCTGTATCACCTGATCCGATAAGATCATATTTTACTCTGGAAATAGAATGAATAAACCATCAAAAGATTTCCTTTTAAAAAAACTCATACTGAATATACCAAATAATTTTGTTTGTCCCCACTTCAAACTCAAATTATGAGCCGGCTATTTCAAGTTATATGATCGCACATTTAACAAAATGATGCAGCTCTTAAATAATTGCTGAACTTCTAATATCTGAACTAAAACAAAGTGCTAATAAAAGAGCCTTTATGAGATAACATACAATATAATTTATTAACGCGTCAGCTCTCCATGGTATTAGAACGCAGTGTTGAGTAAAATTAACTCTCACATAGATCTCTGTCTTGGATTTGAGTTTGTAAAGATATTCTGTGGCCCAAGTAGGGCGAGAAAAATCTATGTCTAGAAGGAAAGATAACTACATGGATGGCAGATAATTTAATTGGAAATTTAGAAAAATGAAAGAAGAAAGTTAGAGAGATGCTATGCTCTTGCTTCTTGATCATGCGAAATGTTAATACCACTTTATAATGCCTTGATAAGACCATGCTTGGAATATTGAATCCAGTTTTGGTTGCCAAGATATAAAAAAGATATTGAGACTCTAGAATGAGTGCAGAGAAGAGCAACAAAGATGATTAGGGGACTGAAGGTTAAAATATATGAAGAACGGTTGCAGGAACTGGATATTTCTAGTTTAATGAAAAGAAGGACTAGGGAGACATGATAGCAGTCTTCCAATATCTCAAGGACTGCCACAAAGAAGAGGGAGTCAAGCTATTCTCCAAAGCACCTGAGGACAGGAAAAGAAGCAATGGGTGGAAACTAATCAGGGAGAGAAGCAACTTAGAACTAAGGAGAAATTTCCTGACAGTTAGTTAGAACAATTAATCAGTGGAATGGCTTGGCTGGATTTGACATTTTTGTCCACCTATTGAGTCCTTCTCAAGAATCCAGGATAGGCAATGTTTTCATTTGATGGTGCTAAAAGTCATGCTTGCATTGCTCCCAACACCGGAGGCTTTTAAGAAGAGACAAGACCTCCAAGGTCCCTTCCAACTCAGTTATTCTATTATTCTTTACATCTAAACAAAATATGAGATCCCCCCCATTCTGCATTCTAAGTTTCAGCGGGCAGCTGGATTTAGATGGTGTTTATTTCCTTCTCGTGCCCCCATGTTAATGCCTCATCAGGGCCAATGTAAGTAATTCAAATGAAGACTAACAGAAACCACTTGAACTTTTGCTGCTGGTCATGCTGTTGTTTAGTTGCAGGGGATGCTATGTAGCAGGGCTCTCCAACCATGGCAACTTTAAGCTTGGGGAACTTCGACTCCCAGAATTCCCCAGCCAGCTGGCTGGGGAATTCTGGGAGTCGAAGTCCTCCAGGCTTAAAGTTGTCAGGATTGGACACCTCTGCTATGTAGGACCTCAATTCTAGTAAATAATTGTTCTGTCCCTGTCCTACACACGCACACCAGCAGTCGTCCAAGAGTTAAAACACACCAACAGACAAGAATTTCCTGTGATAACGGAATTGGCAGCAACCTAGTGGCTGCCTGCCAAAAGTCTTTATTTACGAAGGGAGGTTTTCACTCCTCTTTCATAAATTAAAACAAGTCCACAATAGTTACAGAGTAATCAAGTCCAGTTCAAGAGTCAATTCCAGCAGAGCATATAGCAAGAGTCCGGCAATGCAGAATGGCATGGTAGCTTTCAGCTTTGTTCGTCACAAGGCTTGACTGGCCACCACACCCCCTTTTATACTCTTTTATACTCTGTGACTCAGCTTAATCCCTGGCACGCCTCCTCCTTTGTTGCACGTGCTTATCTCTGCGCCGCTGTCGGGGGTCCAGCCAAGCCTCATTCCCATCACTGTCCAGCTGCGGCTGCTCGGAAGTGCCTGGCTCCTGGCCTATCTCTTGGCCTTCGGAGGACACCGGAGGCATTGCCAGAGAGGAGGGTCCTGGAGAGGGAGGCCTTGCCAACTCCTCTCCTTCCCTTTCGGAGTCTTCTCCCTCTGATAAGAGGCTCGGGGGCCGGAGCCACAGCAATAATGAATGCTTGCTCAGCATCCTCTTAAACAGGGGTCACCAACCTTTCGGCCCTCAGGGACCACTAAATTCATAATTTTAAATCCCATGGACCACTAATATGATCTGCCTAATGACTGGCTGGGTGGGCGGGGCTTAGGTGGGCATGTGACTGGGTGGGCATGGCCAATTCGATGTCACTCGCATTGAGGAGTGCCTCACTGACCTCTACTTGCCCCTCCCCTCCCAGCCACTCCTCACCTGCTTGCCCGGACTCCTTAGGGCCCCAACAGGAATCAGTTGCTGGAGTTAAGCAGCCCCCACAAAAAAGAGTTGGCAAAACAGCTGGCTCAGTTCAAATTGGATCTGGCCAAGAAGGAGGCTCAGCAGAAGCAGCTCACTGAGGACTATAAGCTTTCCAAGCAGTGGGAAGACCTGTGGGAGTGGAAGGCAAGGTACCGGTGCCTGGAGGCGCAGCAGGCTAAGATGGTCAGTCAATTCCAGGCCATGATTCAGTCCCACTGGAACAAGGCCCTCCGGCTCTTCGTCATCAGGAATGCTTCCCTCCAGCCTTCGCCCAAAGCCCCACACCAGGAGGCTGAAGCAGACCCCAAGTCAGAATTTCTGCCCCCCTCTGACCCCCACAAAAAGACCCCGAAGGGGGAGAATCTCTGCAGCAACACAAACATTAATTGCACGTATCCGACTCAGGGGTGATAGTTTGAGGACCCCTGATTTAGTGCAATATAAAAACTGCAAATATTTTTTCTGTGGACACCAAAATTTTCTCGTGGGCCACCAGTGGTCCACAGACCACCAATTGGTGACCGCTGCTCTTAAACCCAACCAGTATCCTAGAAACTCTGGTGTAGTTGGCTAGGTAGCATTAGGGCCATCCCTGAATCATTCATTACTTCCTTTTTAACTTTGGGCACCAAACTTTTCTTCCGGCAAGAGGCCAGGACCATCCTTGGTTGTGCAAACTGACCTGTTTGCTAGTAAAAAGAAAAAAAAAAAGGAACCTCCATCAGCATGTTAAGTTAGGAATTTCAGGTTTCACCATTATGGAACACTGTGCCTAAGTATATCCAAATATGGTGCTCTAGGCTGAAAAATAACTTTAAAAAGTAAAACATTTCCCTTCCTTACAACTTGAATATTTTTGCTTACATCGCAGGGAAATCTTTAACTACACCTTGATTGGAAAAGTAAACTAAAAGCAGAAACATGGTTTGGAGTCCATCTCAGCTATTATTACAGATAAACACAAAGAGAGAAGGGGAAGGGAGGGGGAGGGAGGGAGGGAGGGAAGAGAGAGAGAGAGAGAGAGAGAGAGAGAGAGAGAGAGAGAGAGAGAGAGAAGCTACATAAATACTTAGAGAATCTACTACAGATTGGGTCGTTGATCACCATTTAGGTTTTTTTAAAAAAAAGCCTGAATGTAAATGCTAAAATTTATTTTCTTAATTGCTGAGGAAAAAAAATCAATAGTTCATTCCTCCTTTAACCAAGGGACTTCCCGTGTGCCTTAAATAACCTATGGGAAGATCATTTACATCTCAATAACCATTCGTAACCATGTCATGCCATTAAAATCTGAACTGGATCTCAATAATGTAAGTTAGTGACCAGTGAGGGACTTTATTATCCAGGTCAAGCCCTTAGGGAGTGCAATAAACCAAGATGGTAACAGTCCCGCCTATGGATGGATATACTGCATCTCATAGAATAAGCAAAATCTCTTCCCTTGATTCTTATTTGGAGAACCATTTTCTAAACATACATTCATATGTACATACATATCTTTTAATCTTTTAACAGCTCCATAAAACAGACAGAAGGCAGAGTAATACTGTGTTCATATCTTACTCAACACCATCTATTTATTTATTTGTCTGTATCTATCATTCTATATATCTCTCTGTCTCTCATCTCTCTGTCTCTGTCTCTCATCTCTCTAGTCATCCATTCATTCTATCATCTGTCTGTCTGTCTGTCTATCATCTATCCATCTATCCATCCATTCCATCCTATCTCTCTCTCTCATCTATCTATCTATCTATCTTTCTATCTATCATCTATATCACCTTTATCTCTCTCTCTAATTACCTACCTACCTACCTACTTACTCACCTACCTACCTACTTACCTATCCATCCATCCATCCATCCAATCTATCTATCTATCTATTATCTATCTATCTATCTATCTATCTATCTATCTATCTATCTATCTATCTATCTATCCATCTATCTATATCTTAGGGTACCTATTCTTTAAAGGAATTTCAAAGGAAAACAATAAAATGAAACAGAAATGAAAAATTTTAAGCCTCAAAACATGTCCATTACGATAGTGACACTAGCCCAATTGGGGAGCTGGCCAAAATTCATCCAACATATTTTTGTACCCAGCAAAAATGAGCAGAGATGGCTTCTGGTGTAACTATTTGAAGATACATTTTCAACAGACCTTCTGTGTGATACACACCCAACAACATTTGATCCCGATATTGAAACATTTATGTTAATTAAATCAGCTCTAACCACTTGGTGCATTTGCAATATATACTCTTTGTAATTACCCCTGTTATTGAAATCGCTAATGTGATTTATCCTTGCCACGGTCAAGTTTCTGTTATTTTTGTGGAAGGTTTTTAATTTTTTCTTTAAAAAAAGAAAAACTAAGATCCCAGGGAGGGAATAAAACACTATTACTGTAAATTAAATATTAAAACTAACTCATTTTTGCATACAAGTGTGATCACATTATGATAATAACTATTCTTAAGAGATTAACTTTTTGAGAGGGTAAAAAAAGGTGCCACCATATCAGCAATGGACAATTTATTTTTTATTTTATTAGTCATATTTCTATGCCTCCCACTCTCCGAGGACTCTGGGCGGCTTACACCAAAGACAGTATACTAAATAGCATATTGCCCCCAATAATCTGAGTCCTCATTTTACCCACCTCAGAAGGATGGAAGGCTAAGTCAACCTTGAGCCAGTGAGATTTGATCTGCTGATCTGCTGAACTAGTAGTAAAACCAGTGGGAGGCTCCGCCCACTGACCCTGATGTCATCAGAATGCTTCTGAGCATGTGCAGAAGAGCGCGCAGATAGCCCCGTTGCAAACCAGTAGTAAAGGTATGTAGAACCCACCTGACTAACATGTGTTGATGTTAGTGTGTTCCTGACTATCTGGTGTGCTGTATACAGAGATGTGAAATACAGGGGTGAAATCCAGCAGGTTCTGACAGGTTCTGGAGAACCAGTAGCAGAAATTTTGAGCAGTTCGGAGAACCGGTAGCGGAAATTTTGAGTAGTTCAGAGAACCGGCAGATACTACCTCTGGCTGGTCCCAGAGTGGGGAGGGAATGGAGATTTTGCAGTATCCTTCCCCTGCCAGGCCCACCAAGCCATGCCCACCAAGCCACACCACACCCACCAAGCCACACCCACAGAACCAGTAGTAAAAAAAATTGGATTTCACCACTGGTGAAATATATTTATTTATATAAAACTACAAGTTCATGTCAGCGTCTCCAACTTCATTTGGACACCTGCGGCACAATTCCTTGATAACTCCAGTATCTGAGTTTTTTAATATAAACAGCGCTTCAATGGTTAAATGGCCTAGAGCAGTGATGGTGAACCTTTTCCGCATCGAGCGCCAAAACTGGAACAAGCGTGCATATGCGTATGCTGGAGCTCCGGAAACCCAAAGACAAGCTGGCCAGTGCGTGCATGCCTGTCTTTTGGTAATTTTTTTGGCTGTTTTCAAGCCATTTTGGGGGGCCGTTTTCAGGCCGTTTTCTGGTGCTCCGGCGCCCATGAAGACCAGCACCAGAAGAGCAGCTGGTGACAGCGTGCATGCCCACAGAGAGGGCTCTGCGTGCCATCTCTGGCACACGTGCCATAGATTCGCCATCACAGGCCTAGAGATTGTCATTTGGACCTAGATCTTTTTCAACATTTATATTTTATTGGGTTTTACTAATCTAGGTGAATTGTTAATATATATTGCTAGTCCGTATATGATACCATCATCATCCTCTTTTAATGACCCCGTAATCCCTTGCATTGGGGTGGAGTCGGGGTAACTGAATGGAGCTGAGTGTTTACTGGCCGAATGCCCTTCCTGTTGCCAGTGCAGAGGTTTTTTTTGCAGCAGATATATTCTCAGTGTGTCCAGAGAGAAAAATATCTGCCTCTACCTAGGATCAAAGCCACAGCCTCCTGATTGAGAGGTGAAAACTCTACCTCTAGGCCACCGCACCACTCGTAGTCCATGTATGATATGATATCACTGTCTAGGTGGCTCAGTGGCTAAGATGCTGAGCTTGTTGATCAGAAAGGTCATCAGTTTGGCGGTTCAAATCCCTAGTATAGGTCTCCTGCATGAGCAGGGGGTTGGACTAAATGACCTCCAAGGTCCCTTCCAACTTATAAATAAAATTAATAAATAAGAGGTTAAATATGTGGTTTCCTTTCTCTTGAAAACTGAAACTGAAATCTAATTTTAGACACACAAATACACAAATACAGAGTGAGACCAGCTCTCTTTTGCCTTTCAGTTTTGAAAGGGTCACTGTCATTGCTTTGCCCCAAATGCTGGTGATTTGCAGGCAGCTATTACAGACTGAGTTTAGCGATTGAGAAATGCAACATTTGTTGAAGAGCCAGGCCTTTTAGTCCAGAATGGATTATCACTTGATCCCTTCCTTAAGCATTTTTATACAAGAGTGCATCATCCTTGGAGCCACCCAGGGCTCCATGCCTCATTAACCTGGACGTTAGATAAATCAAAGGCAGCCTCCGAGACAAAGATAAGCAAACTGCAGGCTAGCAAGACAATGATGTATGGATGCAGGAGGCTAATAGGAAAGTATTGACAGGGAAATGGTGTGCTTATCCTGCAGTCACTGCATATTGCAATGAGAGCTCCCCGAAGCAGATGGGGATACACTTGAGGGAATGCAGGAATCTGAGATCGCTTGACACAAATATATCCCTCTTCTCTTCAAACAAGAGCATGCATTTGGGGTAGCAACCAGGGTTAAAAAAAACTACACAGCTTCTGTATCAGTGATCGGGAAGGGAACTGAGATGTATGTTCGGTTTAGAAGTGTAGAAAGTCAGCATCCCCCCCCCCCCCGCCCAGAAGAATGAAATATTTTGGGAAATATTAAAAAGGCAGAATATTATATTTTCCTAAATTAGAAATAGAGAAATGTAGGTTTGTTTGTTTTTTTGGAGGCAGGAAGCAGACTCAGTCTTAATAGCGCCCAGCAGATATTTTGTACCCATTAAGAAAGAGCCTATTCAGAAACCAAATTGAGGAGGCCACCTTTCAGAAATGCAGATTTGGTAATCCATTCAAGACAGGATATTTTCAAACAAAGGCAGAATGGTAGGATTAGCCCTCACTCAAGATCCAAAAACAGGACAAAGCCATTAAACCACAACAGAATTGCATCATCAGAGAAGACCAAACTTCAACCAAGCGTAGCTCAGACAAACACCTAGAATTTGTACTTTGCCTATAGAGCCAGCTATGACCCCTATATAACCCCTACATGGACTCCCCATGGGAGTCTCACAACAGCCAATAGAATACATGTTCTTGCACAGGAACAGGAAGCTCAAGTGCAAAGCTCAAAGAAGGTATACAAACTCTCCACTCTCAACTTTATTTTCTTAGCTGCCCAGAACCCATGTGGTTCTGCTTCATCATTAAACCATCTTTCTAATCAGCCTTCATGTTTCCAGAGTCTTTCTCCCAGCTTGGAACTGAACCAGAAGGATATTTCTTCCCACAGAAGTATATAAAATAAGGGTCAAAATCTTCCTAAGGGGGAGAGGAAAAAATAATGCAATAATTACTATATACCAGTAACATCACTCTCTCATCAAAATTTGGCAATTTTGATAGATTAATTTCAGGTTACTAGGGATCAATATTGGATTGCCACAGTCTGCAGAGCAAATACAAAATGGCTTCACTAATAGGCACAGCAGTGGGACATTTTTGCCTTTTGAGGGAATTAGCTGTACTTTCTCATTTTGGGGGTTGGGGGCAAATTGATTGATTGAGACAAGCAAACTATTAGAAGTTTAGTTGACTCCTGAAAGTGAGCAGTGTGGTGGCCTGGTAGCAAAGACACTCTCCTTCCACTCGGAAGGTTGAGAGTTCAATCCTAGATGTTTCTCCTAGGGCACAAAGAGAAAATATCTGCTGCAAACTCCACTTAGGCATCAGAAAGGGCATCCAGTCAATAAACTCTCAGCTCCATCCAGTCGCCCTGACTCTATCCCAAATTCAGAGATGACAGGGTCATAAAAATATGACTCCTGAAAGTCCTGACAAATAATATTGTTGAAGCTCACAGAAGTATTTCTGGCATCATTGGATAGTTGCCTCAAAGCTCTTCAAATGTGAATAAGCTATGAGTAACCACCTCCATCCTTTGCCAACATTTACATCAAATAAAATAAATATCAAGCGTATCTCCCAGCAGTACTGCTCTTCTTTCTGAAGCAGTGTACTCATTCCCTCTTGTCTGATAGTGGCACAGTTAAGTAACCCCTATGAAACCATCAGCAGGAGACTGTAAGGTCACTGATGGTTTCACAACCCAGCATGAGATGCACTGGGGAAGCAGTGATATCATTAACTATGCACACAATGCCGCGTGATTTCCATTGTCTATTTAGGAGCTCTATTAGCAATGAGAAAGCACCAATTTGTACAACCAGGACCTCAATTTAATTTTCAGCCAGCCTTCTCATGGGATGCCAACAGTCCTTATTGCAACATGGGCTATTGAGTAGTGATTGGGAAACAACTCCACATATTATGCACAGATAAACACAATTCTTTTCTTCAACTATTCAAGGGATAAACTATAACATTGCTCTTCTGCCCCACTACCTGCAAAGATTCACATATTTGTGAGAGTGGTAAATGATGCTGTTACAGCTGCCATGCTAGTGTGTGTGTTGAGGGGGCTCTGTAGGAGGAAGACTGATAATCCTACAGTGTTACCTGATAGCTCGTAGTTCGAGATTGTTACTGTAGAAAAGATATCTGCAGGAGTTAGTTTTAGAAGCTTTAGAATAACAGAAGGGACCTTGGAGGTCTTCTAGTCCAACCCCCTGCTTAGGCAGGAAACCCTACAACACTTCAAACAAATGGCTATCCAACCTCTTCTTAAAAACTTCCAGTGTTGGAGCATTCACAACTTCTGGAGGCAAGTTGTTCCACTGATTAATTGTTCTAACTGTCAGGAAATTTTTCCTTAGTTCTAAGTTGCTTCTCTCCTTGATTCGTTTCCACCCATTGCTTCTTGTCCTGCCCTCAGGTGCTTTGGAGAATAGCTTGACTCCCTCTTCTTTGTGGCAGCCCCTGAGATATTGGAAGACTGCTATCCTGTCTTTCCTAGTCCTTCTTTTCATTAAGCTAGACAACACCCAGTTCCTGCAACTGTTCTTCATATGTTTTAGCCTCTAGTCCCCTAGTGTTACTTAGAAACAGCCAAGCAATAATTGAAAACTCTGCCTTGGCCTGTTAGAATCGTAGAATGATATGGCTGGAAAAAACTTAGAGGTCTTCTAGTCCACCCCTGTGCTAAATGCAGGAGTCCTTGAATCATTATTATTATTATTTATTAGATTTTTATACCGCCCTTCTCCTTCCGGACTCAGGGCGGTGAACAGCCAACTAAAAACATTGTATACAAAAGTTAAAATAATTTTAAAAATAATTTATAAAATTTGGCCCATAATTTAAAACATTTCAATTAAAATCGGTATCAAACGTTAAAACCCACATGGAGTCAGGACAGCCCGGCTAATTGAAAGAAGTAAGTTTTAAGGGCCCGACGAAAAGTTCAGAGGTCTGGAATCACTCGTATCTCTGGGGGTAGATCGTTCCAGAGGGTGGGTGCCACCACACAGAAGGCTCTCCCCCTGGGGGTCGCCAGCCGACATTGTCTGGCTGATGGCACCCTGAGGAGGCCCTCTCTGTGGGAGCGAACTGGCCGGTGGGAGGCAATTGGTGGCAGAAGGCGGTCCCGTAAGTACCCCGGCCCTAAGCCATGGAGCGCTTTAAATGTGGTTACCAACACCTTGAAGCGCACCCGAAAGTCCACCGGAAGCCAATACAGTTCACGCAGGAGAGGTGTCACATGGGAGTGCCCCGTCACTCCCATAATCCCCTGCACGGCCGCATTCTGCACCAGTTGGAGCCTCCGGGTGCATCCCAAGGGGAGCGCCATGTAGAGAGCATTACAGTAGTCCAGACGAGAAGTGACGAGTGCTTGAGTGACCATGCGTGGGGAGTCCCGACCTAGAAAGGGGCGCAACTGGCGTATCAGGCGAACCTGATAGAAAGTCCCCCTGGCCACGGCCGTCGTATGCTCTTCTAAAGACAGCCGTGAGTCAAGGAGGATGCCCAAGTTGTGAGTCCTTTCCCTGGGGGCCAGTGATTCGCCCCCAATAACCAGCTATGGCACCAGCTGCCTATACCGGGACGCCGGCAGCCACAGCCGCTCGGTCTTGGACGGGTCGAGTCGAAGCCTGTTTCTCCCCATCCAGACCCGCACGGCCTCCAGGCACTGGGACATCACTTCCAAGGCATCGTTGGGATGGTCTGGGGTGGAGATGTACAGCTGGGTGTCATCAGCGTACTGATGGAACTCCACCCCAAAACCACGGATGTTCTCACCCAGCGGCTTCACATAAATGTTGAACAGGAGGGGCGAGAGGACTGACCCTTGTGGCACCCCAGAAACAAGGCGCCTTGGGGTCGACCACTGCCTCCCTGTCAACACAGATTGCAGCCGGTCTCAGAGATAGGAGGAGAATCACCGCAAAACGGTGCCCCCCACCCCTAATCCCTCCAATCGGCGCAACATCCCAGACAAATTGTTGTCTAGGCTAACAACTCCAATTGTTAATTCTCCCTGTCAGAAGATTCCTCTTTAGTTCTAGGTTAAATCTCTCTTTAACAAGCCTCCACCCCTGTGATGGTGAACCTATGGCACGTGTGCCACAGGTGGCAAGCAGAGCTAACCCCCTCCCCTCCTTTCTCTCCCTCTCTTTTTCTCTCCCTCTCTCCCCCTCCCTCCCTCTTCCTCTCTCTCCCTCTCTCCCCCTCTCTCCCTCCCTCTCACTCACACACAGAGGGTTTGCAAAAGGTTACAACTTCAAATGATCAGCTGGAAGGATGCTGTGTTTACTTTCCATTCCTTCCTTCCTACCTTCTTCTTCTTCTTCTTTTTGGCCGTGTTCAATATGTTTGCGGCCTTTCCTGCTTACCTTTCAAAAGGATTGAAGATACCTTCAAAGTACCTTAAATCCAAATATTACCCATTTCTCTCACACATTTCTTTGCTCTTTTCATTGATATTTACTCTTTTTTTTTTTAGAAAAAAAATAAACTAAACTCCTGATTGAAGAGCTAGGGAGCAGGTTGATTAATGGAATTTCAAAATCAGCCCCTTGTACTCGTCTAGTTATTATGCAGCGAAGGCTGCAGCTATTCCACCCACTCACTGGTGGTCCTTGTAAGTTTAACAGCTTCCTTTTTTTTTTTTATCTGGTCTGCCCCTCTGGCTCACAGCTGTGCCTCTCTGATGGACTGGTTCATAGTGCCATGGGGGGAATGAGAGGGTGCCTCCATTACTCATCTGTGACAATAACCAATCAAGGAAGATGTAGAACTCAATTCCAGCAGAAAGACCTATAATGTCAGAGTCAGGAGGTTATCGGAGAAGGACTTGCACCTTGCTCCCTCACCCCCCCACCCCTTCCTTATCAAGAGTTTTACAGCTAGTGCTGGAACTGCAGTTTGCAAAACTGAGAGCTGCAGATCTAGGGTCCAGATTACTTTGCCTTTTCCTAAATACTCCGATCTTGATTTAAAAGTTAACAGCAAACAAAAAAGCTGAACAAAGAAAAGCAGTTTAAAAAAAAAAACAGTCCACGATATATACAATCTTCTGTGTAAAAAATATTAGGAACTACCGTATTTTTTGGACTATAAGACGCATCTGACCATAAGATGCACCTAAATTTAGAAGAAGAAAACAACAACAACAAAAAAGTTTTGGGGCTACCTTTTTTGGGGCCTTTTCCAGTCTTTTTTTTTTGGCTTGTTTCCGGGGCTTTTTTTGGTCCATTTTCGAGGCCTTTTGGGGGCCATTTTTGAGGATTTTTAGGGCTGTTTTCGAGCCTTTTTTCAGCCCGTTTTTTTTTAAATGGGCCAAAAAAAGCCTCAGAAAACAGGCCAAAAAAGTTCCCAAAATGGACCAAAAAAAGCCTCAAAAATAGGCTGAAAAAAGCCTTGAAACTTGGGGCAAAAATAAAAGGCCTGAGAAAGGCAGAAAAAAGGCCCAAAAACAGGGTCTGTGGAGGCCAAAAAATGGCGGGTGGGTGGGTGGGGCTTCAGTAGTATTTGGTTTATAAGATGCACAGACATTTTTGCCCCCTTTTGGGAGGCAAAAAAGTGCATTTTACAGTCCAAAAAATAGGGTAAATTCAAACTTTATCAAATTACATTCCCCGCACTACTCTCTGGTGTCTTTGGAAAGATTGTGCAGAATTGTGGAGAAAGAGGCCTGTGTTCTGATTCAGCCTTCAAAAGCCATGAGAAACCGCTTACTCACGAGTTACCACAAACCCTTTTTTTATTTAAGTCAGGGCAGGAACAGCCTTTGTTCACGTTGGATAAACAAAACCAAAAGTAATGAGTCATCAATGAAAGTCTTTTCCCCTTCTAAAAACAGGGCAAGAACAGTCTCTGATCCTCTCGGCTGAGACAAATTCAGTCCTTATTATTTCCCAGCAGGGAGACTCCATTGGCACCTCAAATCAGAGAAATTAGTCCTGACAAATGTGGTTCTAGCAAAGGAATCCAACGTGATTGCTGTACACTAGAAAACGAATGGTTGTCTGTGACAACCGGCCACTCCCAAACCACTATTATTTATTTCCCAGCCAGGTAAAGGCTGACAAGCATCTATGTCTTCTTTACCCTGAGACCCAGCTTATTGCTTTCTGTTGCTCTCCTCTCCTTTCTTCCCTACGCATATGCGCATCTGGGATGGGCCCCATCTGTTCCTCCCCCTCACTCAGCTCAGTAGAACCAGTAGTAAAAAAAAATGGATTTCACCATTAAACTAAACGCATGCAAAATTCTTCATATAGTTTGGAAAGTTTCTTTTGTTAAAAACAAAATTCACACATCAGTAACAAATATTAGAAAACCTAGCAGCGTCTCACAAGTTTTTTTTAAGACACCTGGTGAATAGGCAGCATACTGCGCGAGGATTCATCTCAAAACTTGCTGCTGTGAATTTTAAACCTCCTTGTAAAGTGCAATGATGCTTCGGTTTTAACTATGTACCACATTATCTTAATTATACATTATGTGGGTGTAAGCCAACGAATGGTGAAATACCACTGTTATTTGCTTTCCCTGCGAAAGCATGACAATTACATCTCGTTGAAATCATCAGTTTTGATTTACTGTTTTTGATTAAACCACACTCAAAATCACGATGCAATTTTGGCAATCTATATTTATCAGCATCTGGTTATTTACGAAATGTAGATTGCCAAAATTTTGTGTGGCTTTCAGCAGAACAAAGAGAAGATGGCAACTATATCTATAACTTTAACTTGAATTCCTTTAAAGTAGCATGCCATTCATCATATAATGTCAGACACATTTGATAATAAAATCCCCATTACACTTTTAAGCAAACCTGTATTTCAAATTAACAATCAAGAAGCAATATTTTATCAAGCCAACCAGTTAATAAATACCAGCTAAGTGGGATTTTTTCCTTCAGGAATGGAGGGATTTCACAGCTTTTTATGTGGAAATTAAAAACGGGAAGCTTTCAAAATGCTTCTCGTTCCCGCATGATTATGCATTATTGTAAAACAATGCAGTTTGGTATTATTTAGCATAGACAATTATTGTGTGAATCACTAAGGACTTTGAAATTTTAGTTAGAAATATTATGCTCTGGAATTGGAACTAAGCCTAGTGAGTTATAGTAGAAATAAAGTACTAACAAATTTAAATAAAAATGGCAAAATTGAAGTGTATTGAAAATATAAATTTTCTATTTTTAATTGATAAGTGGGAAAAGCATGAGGAAACTGACTGAAGTTTTACTTCTCTGGCTGATCATCTATCACTGAACAAATACTATAGTATTAATGTATATTAGCTTACTACTTAAAGGCAATTCATTCAGAACAAAGGACTGTACGACATAAATGCTTTAGCATGTTTTTAATCAATTTTTTATCAGAGCTGCTTTCAAAAAAACTAGGAAACCTCTGTCTTGTAGAGTATATAAAAGTTGCCAATTTAGTGCTTATCCACTGCTAAAGTGACATGGATGAATCAAGAAAGGTATCCTGCCTTGAACAGGGGGTTGGACTAGAACAGGGGTCACCAACCTTTTGGACTTCAGGGACCAGTAAATTCATAATTTTAAATCCCAGGGACCACTAATATGATCTGCCTAATGACTGGCTGGGTGGGCATGGCTAGGTGGTCATGTGGGCATGGCCAACTCGATGTCACTCACATCAAGGGGTGCCTCGCCCGCCTCTATTCGTCCCTCCCCTCCCAGCCACTCCTTGCCCAGGCTCCTTAGGGCCCCAACAGGAAGCAGTTGTTGGAGCTAAGCAGCCACCATGAGAAAGAGTTGGCAAAACAGCTCAGTTCAAATTGGATCTGACCGAGAAGGAGGCTCAGTAGAAGCAGCTCACTGAGGACTACGAGCCTAGGCTTTCCAAGCAGAGGGAAGACCTGCGGGAGTGCAAGGCCAGGTACAGGCGCCTGGAGGCTCAGCGGGCTGAGATGGTCAGCCAGTTCCGGGTCATGATGCAGTCCCACTGGAACAAGGCCCTCTGGCTCTTCGCCACCAGTGACGCTTCTCTCCAGCCTTCGCCCAAAGCCCCATACCAGGAGGCTGAAGCAGACCCCAAGTTGGAATTCCTGCCTTCCTCCGACCGACACAAGAAGACCCCGAAGGGGGAGACTCTCTGCAGCAACACAAACATTTATTGCACGTAACCGGCCATAGTTTGAGGACCCCTGATTTAGTGCAATATAAAAAAAATGCAAATAATTTTTCTGCAGACCACCAAAATTTTCTTGCAGACCACCAGTAGTCCACAGACCACCAGTTGGTGACCGCTGGACTAGAAGACCTCCAAAGTCCATTCCAGCCCTATGATTCCAACAAGAAGCATGCCTCAATTGTAATTCAACACAGCACTGCTTTACGTTAGCAGTTCCGAGCACAATTATTCCTCTTGAGGTTGTCCCACTATTCTGGGCAGCAAATGGCAGTCAAGAATAAATAATAATGTGTTATTATTTAGCATATGATGAGAACACGACAGAAGAGGAGTAAATACATATATACAGAGTCTACGTCAGGGGTGTCAAACTCGATTTCATTGAGGGCCACATCAGGGCTGTATTGGACCTCGGGGGGCGGGGAGGCTGGGGTGTGTGTGGCCAGGGTGAGTGTGGCCAGCTCAGCCTCACTCGTGTCGGGGGCATCTATGGTGGCCCAAGTTCTCTGCCAGCAAAAATGGGCTCCTGAGCTCCGTTTTAGGCTGCAATGGATTCCTGCAACCCTCTGCCAGTGAAAATGGTGCTCCATTTTTGCTGGCAGAGGCACCACGGACCGGTCCTTCATTATTTCCAGGGTGGGCTCACGGGCCAGATCTAAGCACCCTGCAGGCCGGATCTGGCCCCCGGGCCTTGAGTTTGACACCCCTGGTCTACATAATTTTAAGTAAAACTTCTATAGAGGTATTACAGCAGCCTCACAACTGGGTGCCCAATTCAGCTATCCAGGCGATCGCCTGCGTCCATAGCATTCCTTAAGTTACATGTACTCCAGGGGCAGTGATAAATGGGTGACAATGACCACATGCAGCCATACTTCCTTGGGGCCTCACAGCCATGACTGATAGAAATGCACAAAATCAAATAATAATTGTAAACGTTAAAAACTGACCAGCACTTTAAATCAGTGTTGACTCCTTTCCGTTTAAGAACACCTAAACGAAAAGGTACGTTTTGCCTCCTTCTCAAATATCAGAAGAAGTAGACGTATATTGACAATGGATTTCATGCAGTAGTGGGTTTCACTTACCTTCACTACTGGTTTGGAACTGTGAGCGCACATGTGCGCACAGTTGCTTCACTCACACGCGGCACACGCGTGCACAGAACCTTCTGTGCAGAGCATCTGTGATGATGTCCAGGCAGGTGGGTGGAGCCTCCCACCATTGCTGCTACCGATTCGCCTGAACTGGGGCGAACCAGTAGAAACCCACCACTGATTTCATGGCAGTGGGAAAGAAAGCCTTTTCTTGTATATCAGGCAAATCTCCATCAGTGAATCCACAGATGAAGCAGTGGTGGGTTTCAAACATTTTTACATCCCAGTTCTGTGGGTGTGGCTTGGTGGGCGTGTCAGGGGAAGGATACTGTAAAATTTCCATTCCCACCCCACTCCAGAGGAAGGATACTGTAAAATCTCCATTTCCTCCCGATCAGCTGGGACTCGGGAGGCAGAGAATAGATGGGGGTGGAGCCAGTCAGAAGTGGTATTTACCAGTTCTCTGAACTACTCAAAATTTCTGCTACTGGTTCTCCAGAACTGGTCAGAACCTGCTGAAACCCACTTCTGAGACGAAGCCTCCTTCTATCCACCTGAAAGTCCTAATAGGCTTATCTTGAAATAAGTTGTCCTTTGGTTCCTAAATTCTTATCGAATTAAGGTCAAAACAAGTCCTTCACCAGCCATCAGCTTGACATGTAAAAACATTTGTATGAATTGGAGTCTTAACTGCAGAAGAGTTATTTCAGAAAACTATAATTGTCTATGGAGATTCTCAACCATCCAGGTCATGGTTATCCCAGTGTTGCTTTTCAAAAAACCAACTGACTTTCTAATTTATTTTTTCCTGAAAACGTTTCACTCCTCATCCAAGAAGCTGCTTCAGAACTGCTTTCGAGAAACACATTTTCAAGGGGGGAAAAAAACCCTAAGAAAGTCCAGTTGCCTTTTGAAAAGCAGCTTTGGGACAATGGCCAATTAAGATTCTAACACAGAACTAATAATTGACATTGGAACAATATCAACCTGTAAATTAAATTCTATTAAATCTAAATTCCTGAAATTAATCTCTTTTCATGATATACAGATCAGCACACACTGAAACAACTGAAGCCTGTGTTCATTGGAGTTTTCTCACCTGCGCTTGTCAACACAACCTAGAGGGAAAAGGATATAGTATTTTCCTTCTATTTTCTTGTTCAGAAGGGACTACCAAAGAATACTATATTCTACTTCCATTGTTCTGTTCTTGCCATGCAACTTGACTTTGTGTTTTGTTTTGTGTTTTCTCTCTCTCTCATGCAGCTTAAAGTTCACTTAACAGATAATGGAGACAAAACACTCAGACATCAATGCAATAGAAGGCAGGCAGGAAGATAAAAGCAGGATCCCTGCCATTTACCATAATCTACCACCTACAGCAAAGATGGAATTTGTCCAGGGATAATCAGAAGCAGGAGAAGTCTGCAAGCTCCGGTTAAAACAGTCAATATCTAGAAGGCCAGTTGGTGTATTGTAATTTCCTGAAGATAATTAGAATATCTCTCTGATTCCTATAACTTTTTTTTTCGTGTTGTCAATTATTCTTACTATTTTTTAAACTATATATTCACGGATAAAAAGCCTCTCACTGTATTTTCATCATGGTGAAATGTAACTTTATGCTCAATCCATTAAAAAATGGAAAGAAACAACTTCAAATCGACAAAATTGGACACTAGGCAATTCAAGCTTAATTCCCCCAAAAAATTCAGATGGTGACCCGATCGCACCAAAGGACACACTGAATTTGTTGTCACAGTTCTGGTGAGGTCAGACAAACTGTTTCAAGCTTGAAATAGAATGTTTCATGCTATTGAATCATTTTTTCACACCTAGGCTAGAAAATTTAGCATTAGCATGTGGGTTTTTATTCCCCCCCCCCCCCCCCGGAATACCATTATCAGGTTTCGAGCACTCTGTTTTGTCCATAATGCACAAACACAGTCTCTGGAATAGTTCACAACAGCAGTTTTTTCTATATAATCATTTCCAGTTTTGGATGGTTAAAAAGCAGCAAATAATATACCTAACCCTAGTAAGACCTCATCTAGAATACTGCAATCAATTTTGGTCACCATACTGCAAAAAAGATGTTGAGACTTTTGAAAAAGTTCAGAGAAGAGCAACTAAAATGATCAAAGGCCCCATCTCTGCCTCTGACGTAGAGCCCTCATCCGAGCCTTCCCCAGACTCCAGGACTGGCCCATGTTCCTCCCCAGCCTACTCACTGTCCGATTCTGCTACCAGCTACGCAGGCTGCTGGTGGACCATAACAATAACAGAGTTGGAAGGGACATTGGAAGTCTTCTACTCCAACCCCCTGTTCAAGGAGAGATCATTCCACAGGTGGCCGTCCAGTCTCTTCTTAAAAGCCTCCAGTGATGGAGCAGTCACAATTTCTAAAGTCAAGCCATTCCACTGGTTAATTGTTCTCGCTACCTGTATGCACAGATTATGGGACCATGAACCAGTTCACGGTCCTATAATCTGAGCATACAGGTACAACAAGATAGAATGAATGTTTCTTCAGCAACTGAGGGTAGGACAAGAAGCAATGGATGGAAACTAATCAAGGAGAGAAGCAACTTAGAACTAAGGAGAAATTTCCTGACAGTTAGAACAATTCATCAGTGGAACAACTTGCCTCCAGAAGTTGTGAATGCTCCAACACTGGAAATTTTTAAGAAGATGTTGGATAGCCATTTGTCTGAAGTGGTGTAAGGTTTCCTGCCTAAGCAGAGGGTTGGACTAGAAGACCTCCAAGGTCCCTTCCAACTCTGTTATTCTGTTATTCTATTGTACTTGGAACTGTCTCCAGCTCTTATACTGTAAAAATTCATTAGGCAATCTAGCCAAGGCTCAGTGGACATTCATCATGGTTCTTACTCCCAACAATGTTAATTTTTCCAAGGATTGTGACTCTGCAATCTTGCACTTTCCAGATTGTCAGCTTTTTCTTCCTCCTTTTCAGAGATCACCATGAGAGAACAGCCATAAAAAGTAACAAAAACATGCTCTTTTCTGTTCCCTTTGCTTACCTAATACTAGCTGCACAACATATCAGGAGGCTGACAGTTTCACTATTCCCCCCCCTCCCAATTCTCCTTCATCATACAAAACTGAATCAGCACTTATAGGTCATGTTATTTTTTTTATTTTTATTTTTTTGAGAAAAGATAGTTGGTCCCAAACATGGGAGTGTGGGTTAAGACTTTCACTTGCATCATTTCATGAATGATTCATAACTTTAGTTTTGCAATCTCAGTTTAACATAGATGCAAAATTTGGTTATTAATGTGGAAAAAATACTGTATGTTCCATTTTCCAAGATAATAAAATATAGACTTACAATAGTGGCCAAAATTGTGGAAACCTTTTGGCAAAAGTGTATTTTTGAGGTTTGATGGCTAATAACACCACTTTGTTTTAGAGTTTCAAGATAATCCTATTCCACTGCTGGAATGGCCTGGAAATAGCCTACACCTTAACTCAATTGAAAATCTATGGAGCCAACTAAAGAAACTTGTTAGTCAGAAGCGACCCAGCAATAAAACCCAGTTAATAGAAGCCATCATTCAATCTTGGTTTCACAGTATAACAGCTGCAGAACTAAAAGACTTGGTTCACTCCATGGGAAGATGTTGTAAGGCGGCAATTCATACTAAAGGTTACCCAACTAAGTATTAACTGACATGGTGGTAATTTTTGCATATCTCATTTTTTCTATGGTGATAATTTTTGTATTTCTAGTTTTTTCTATGTGTTTCACTTTTCTTCTTTATACTATAACTGCTATTCTAATAACAAATCCTTCATAAAAGTTATTGCATTCCATTCTTGATTAAATTATCTTTCCATTGATATATAATGGGGTCCTCATTTTACCAACCTTGGAAGGAATGGAAGGCTGAATCCAAAAAAAGTGGTGTTATTAGCTAGTTTTAGAAAATACACTTTTCCCAAAAGGTTTCCACAATTTTGGCCACTACTGTATATACCATTTCACAGTGTTTAACAGCCATTTCTAAGCGCTTTATAGAGTCACCATATTGCCCCTAACAATCGGGGTCCTCATTTTACCAACCTTGGAAGGAATGGAAGGCTGAATCAACCTCAAGCCGGTTGAGAATTGAACTGCTGGCAGTTGGCAGAATTAGCCTGCAATACTGTGTTCTAACCACTGCGCCACCACAGCACAGCCTATATAAATTTGAATAAAAATGCCTATGTTAAAAATGGATAACAAAAGCAGAGGTATCTAATGCAGATTTATGTAGATGTAGATGGTGTAGATTATTATCTACATAGATTCAGCCTTGCAATGACATTTTTGCTTTCCCCCCCCAGCCCCGAGGATGGTGTCCTTCAAGGATGATAAGCTTAGTCCGTATGATAAAGATCAAACTCATGCAATGGATATTTCTAAATTAATGCAGAAATAAGATGATGATGAGGTTCCAAGGTGTAAAGACAAGGATCACTAACAAAACCCTGGTTTGGCTTCTGTGTCTTTGATTTGATTATCAATTAGCTCTATCTCACTTCCACCTTTATGTATTGAATCTTTTCCCCCCCACCTTAAACAAAGGATGAGTCTTATTCAAAAAGGGTTGGTCTCATTTTTTCTTTCCCCTCCTGGTTTTATGTCACACAGGGGAAACATGCTTTTGAGACATTACCTCTGAATTTAGCAGGGACAAGAGTTTACTGCTGTATGGTCATTAGTCAATGCACTAGCTGAAGCCTTAAACAAAAGAAAATAAACTACAAACAGTCAAGCATCCCCTGAAGGCACATCAACCTACCAGTAACGTGAAGCAGGGATTTCAAACACCACTGCCCTAGCATGTGGTTAAATATTGCTCCTCGTGACTTTAAACAGCCCTCCAAGGAATACAATATCACCATCACTATTGAAATGATGCTAGAGAGCGAGGGTGGGAGGGAGCTGGGCAGAAGAGTGAAGAATGGGATGTTTTTAGCAAATGCACTTCTTTTTTTTAGTGTTGAAGTACTTGAGACTTCATAATCATTATCCTTTTCAGCTCCCTTAAAATTTATCAGCATAAGGAAGCCTGCCAAAATAAGGAGGAGGAGGAGGAGGAGGAGGGGGAAAAAGCTTGCTAAACCACTTTGGTGTTCTTTCAAAACACACTGCAAAGACTCAACACTAAAGAACCTTGTCCATTGATTTGCCATTCCTGGTCTTGTAAAAACACTGGAAATGAAGTCGAAGCATGGTTTTTCTGAATACGCGAGCCAAATTGCTTGCCTTTGGTTTCATGTGATTGCAATGGACGTCCTCTCCCGGATGGGACAGCTGGTCTTCCCTGGAGGGTCTTATTTAGGGGCAGCGAATGGACCATTAAAAATAGTTCTGGAAGTTTAATCTAGTTCAATGTACTGTTAGCAGATTTTAGATTAGGTTTGTTGAATGTTAGACCCTGTGCTGGTCCTAGGAAGTTCAGGGAGGGGGGAGGGGGTGGTGGGGAATGGGAGGGGTTGGGTTTGTGGGAGGGGAGGGGGGTTAGGGAGAGGGGAGGGGGTGGGAAAAATGTTTGTACTTTTTATAAAACTTTTTAATAAAAAAATAATAAAAATAGTTCTGGAAGCTGAGAAAATATAGGATCAAGTGCAGTGGTGGGTTTTAAATTTTTTTACTACCGGTTTTGTGGGTGTGGATTGGTGGGCGTGGCATGGCTTGGTGAGCATGGCAGAGGAAGGATACTGTAAAATCTCCATTCCCACCCCACTTCAGGGGAAGGATACTATAAAATCTCCATTTCCTCCCAATCAGCTGGAACTTGGGAGGCAGAGAATAGATGGGGGCATGGCTAGTCAGAATTTTTACTGCCGGTTCTCCGAACTACTCAAAATTTCCACTACCGGTTCTCCAGAAATGGTCAGAACCTGCTGAAACCCACCTCTGATCAAGTGTCTCCATGGCAAAGAGTACCTTAAAAAGTAATAAATGCATTGTAGCAGAAGCTGCCACGAAGTGCGATCTGATTAAGTGGAGTGTTGTCCTTGAAAATAGTTTGGTATGCGCTTGTCAGTCTTCAAGGTGTCGTAAGATTCTTTGCTGTGTTTGCACAACTTAATCACATCACTATTCTGCTTGTGAAATTGGGCCCTTAAATTTGAATTCTGTCTGTCTGTGTCTATGCCTTTGACTGTGTCTGTGTTTGTGTTTGTGTCTGTGTCTTTGGGTGGGTGAGTGTAATGACAACTTTCTTAATATAAACACTGTTACCTACATACTCTAAGAGAGATGTGAAGAGGAACTATTACACAAAACCTATTTGAACATTCAGATCTTACTTAGGACTACATCCATGAGCTCTATATATGCACTAGCTGGGCACCGCTGCTTCACTACGAAACTATGTGCTCGGGCTTGATAAATTGACACTTACAGCCTGAAACTTAATGTAGAATGTGTAACTCCGTAACATCAGAGTGTGTTAATGTAATGCAACTGGCAGTTGGAACAGAGGGGGAATGTCCCTGCATGCAGCATCCATCGGTAGTCATCTGGCTAGCATCCTGTCAGTGTGTGAGAGAGTTGAGGGGTGTTTGAAAACTCAAACAGTATTTGCTGTATGAGCAAGAAGGAGACAGGAAGGAGGCTGGGTGTGGCTTAGCTCAACTGTTCTGTAGTAAAGCTGCTTTCTGCTGTGAAAGTAAACCTGAAAGTGAAACTCCTCTCCTCTGCTTGTGTTTTGCATTTGGAACAGATTTCTTTTGAGGTGGGGAGGGGGAGTAGAACTCCTTAGCATTAGAGGACTGTTTGGAAGTCCACACAGCAAACAGTAATTGCTGTGTGAGCAAGGAGACAGGAAGGAGCCTGGCCGTGGCTTAGCTTAAGTGTTTTGTATTAAAGCTGCTTCCTGCTGTGAAAGTACAACTGAAAGTGAAACTCCTCTCCTCTGCTTGTGTTTTGCATTTGGAACAGATTTCTTTTCAGGTGAGGAAGGGGAGTAGAACTCCTTAGCATCAGAGAGTGTTAATAATAATATAGGAAATACTAATGCTCTGATGGTCATTTCAAAAAATCCTTTCTTAGTGAGCACCTAGAAGCCAAGAGGAACATACGTGGCAAATTTCAAGTTTGTAGGCTTCATGGTTCTGGAGATTTCATGATTACAGCATGAGTAGTTTTCGCTTTTATATATATAGATTTGAAGTATTTCTATACTTCTATAGTTATAAATATGACCTTATATAGCTTATATCTCCTTTTTAAAAGAATTGGATTTTCAAATATGCAACATTCTGTTAATGTAGCTTTACAATAAAGTAGAAACAACTTATCTGGTCATGTTTTCTTTTTGATCTACCTGGTAAGACTGATACTAATCTTACAGATCTGAAAGTATAGTTTCACCACTGTCTTTTTTAGAGCCTGAGAAACTAGTGGGCAGAACCTTTTGTTCTGCTTACTATCTAGCCATCTTGTATCCGACCATTCCCTAAGCAGCATCTCTTCACTCCCAGGGATTTTCCTACATGCCAAGGGGTGAAATCCAGCAGGTTCTGACAGGTTCTGGAGAACCGGTAGCGGAAATTTTGAGTAGTTTGGAGAACTGGCAAATGCAACCTCTGGCTGGCCCCAGAGTGGGGTGGGAATGGAGATTTTGCAGTATCCTTCCCCTGCCACACCCACCAAGCCTCACCAAGCCACACCACACCCACCAACCACAGAACTGGTAGTAAAAAACATTTGAATTTCACCACTGCCACATACTATTACAAAAGGAGAAGTGGAAAAAATGATGGAAACGGGGATAAAAAAAACAGGAGCAACAGCATCAGGAAGGAAAAAGAAAGAGGGACTAAAAGTTAGATTGGGATAAGGCAAAGGGAAAAAGTGAAGGAAGAAAAATAAATCAATAAGAGAGATTGCCCAGCGTTATCTTGAGGTAAAATGGGTGGCCTATAAATTTATAAATCAATATCAATAAATCCTATTTACATATCACAAAAAGAGTGAAATTCATCAGACTAAATAGCCCTTTCTAAACATCAGCCAATCTTCAGGCTAATTGTCAAACCCAAAATGAGGATTTTTGTTGCTTCTACTGGATTTCTAGTCTTCTTATCAAATGCTAGATATTTGGATTGAAATCCTCACATCAACAAGAAACATACTGGATTACCTCTGGCCAGATCCTATTAAATCAGCCCGCTTCACAACACTGTTAGATGAGACAGCCAAATGAAAGAAATTATATACATTGTCAAAGCTTATTAAAAATAAGCCGAGAGACATTTAATGGGAGATTTAAAATAATGCTACCAAACAGAGATAACAGATTCCACAATCCCGAAGTCACCCTAAATTGTTTTGAAAATCAAGACATGAAACCAATTACAGTTTTAATACTCTCTCCCTCTAGTTTGTTAGTGTTATTTTGTAACCTTGCATGAGCTATATTATCAATAATTTATCCACTTGCACATCGCCCAATTTAATAAGAAATATTAAAATAATGTCCTGAGTTAATTACAGTGAGAGAAAGGAAAAAGGAAAGGACGGGGGGGAAGAATAATCCTGTAAGAAAATACTTTTGAGCAACTATCATTGCAAAGATTAGTATTTCGTTAATAAAATCAAAAAGAATAGACGTTCCTAGTAGTAGAACTAGCTTGATAGAAGAACCGATTATCTCCAGAGATAGAATAGGATAGAATAGAATAGAATAGAATAGAATAGAATAGAATAGAATAGAATAGAATAGAATAGAATAGAATAGAATAGAATAGAATAGAATAGAATAGAATAGAATAGAATAGAAACGAAACAGAAACAGAAACAGAGTTGGAAAGGACCTTGGAGGTCTTCTAGTCCAACCCCTTCCTTAGGCAGGAAACCCTACACCATTTCAGACAGATGGTTATCCAATATCTTCTTAAAAGCATCCAGTGTTGGAGCATTCACAATTTCTGGAGGCAAGTTGTTCCACTGATTAATTGTTCTAACTGTCAGGAAATTTCTCCTTAGTTCTAGGTTGCTTCTCTCCTTGATTAATTTCCACTCATTGTTTCTTGTCCTACCCGCAGGTGCTTTGGAGAATAGCTTGACTCCCTCTTCTTTGAGGCAGCCCCTGTCCTGTTCTGTCCTATCCTACCCTATCCTACCCAATCCTATCGTATCCTATCCTACCCTACCCTCCCCTACCCTCCCCTCCCCTCCCCTCCTCTCCTCTCCTCTCCTCTCCTCTCCTCTCCTCTCCTCTCCTTTCATAACCCATCCCTTCCCATCCCATTCTATTCTCCTATCGTATCCTATCCTACCCTACCTTACCCTCCACTCCTCTCCTCTCCTCTCCTTTCATATCCCATCCCTTCCCTTCCCATCCCATTCTATTCTCCTATCGTATCCTATCCTACCCTACCTTACGCTCCACTTCTCTCCTCTCCTCTCCTCTCCTTTCATATCCCATCCCTTCCCATCCCATTCTATTCTCCTATCGTATCCTATCCTATCCTACCTTAACCTCCACTCCTCTCCTCTCCTCTCCTTTCATATCCCATCCCATCCCATCCCACCCCATCCCATTCTATTCTCCTATCCTATCCTATCCTATCCTATCCTACCCTATCCTACCCTCCTCTCCTCTCCTCTCCTTTCATATCCCATCCCATTCTATTCTTATATTCTATCCTATCCTACCCTACCTTACCCTACCCTATCCTTTCCTTGGAGGTTTTGCTTTCACTGTTTCATTCAACATTGACCAACCAAAAGTTTTCACAGGGATGTGATGATAACCATTTTTCAGGGCCTTGAGTGCAATCTGAAAATTGGAGTATTGCATTAGATGGAAGGTGAACTTCTAATTTAGATTGAAGATCTAAATATATTGGGTGGTGGGGGGAGGAAATCCACACACAATGGCCCATAATTATCAAATCCAGGCAATTAGGATAGAACTTAAAGTAATATTAATAGATGTAGGTTAAACATTCTGGAAGATACGTGCTTGATAAGATAAACAATGGAGCAGCATTATAATGGGACATAAAGGCATTACCATTGAAATATTTATAGAAAGTTAGATGGATATCAGATTCAAGGAGTTTGCTGGGAAATGCTCGCTGCCTGCCAGGTTGTACTCTGTGACTTCGAGACTTAGCAGGATGCAAATTCACTCAGATTTCTCCTGCCTCTCGCTTCTCAGAAATACCACAATCGGAGAAGACACTATGTTTTGTTTTGGTTTTCGAGCTCAGCATTGTCATAAGGAACCTTGGTGGAGCAGCGGACTAAAGTGCTGTTAAGTTGCACTTAGCTGCCAGCTGCCTGCAATTACTGTGAGTTCGAATCTCACCAGGCTCAAGGTTGACTCAGCCTTCCATCCTTCCGAGGTAGGTACAATGAGGACCCGGATTGTGGGGGCAATAAGCTGACTTTGTATAAAAAAGAACACTGTTTGGGGGGGAGGGGGGGCGAAAGCCCTACTAAGCAGGTATATACAAAAGTATGAAGGCTATTGCTTAATGCATTGTAAGCCACCCTGAGTCTCCGGAAAAGGGCGGCATATAAATCGAACCAATAAAGAAAGAAAGAAAGAAAGAAAGAAAGAACTAACTGCACACTATTGGATTGAAAGTTTTGAGTTCTTTTTTACACTCAAGCTAAGCTGGAATTCTAGATTGTGGAGTGAATGTTTATTTAAGGTTTTGTTATGTGAGAAGTATCATTCTCCTACCTGTAGTTCAAGCAACTACTCTTTAGAACTAATAGCAATACCACTTAGACTTATATATGGCTTCATAGTGCTTTTATAGCCCTCTCTAAGCAGTTTACAGAGTCAGCGTATTGCCCCCAACAATCTGGGTCCTCATTTTACCCGCCTTGGAAAGATGGAAGGCTGAGTCAACCTTGAACCCATCTGGATCAAACTGCAGGCAGTCAGCAGAATTAGCCTGCAATACTGTGTTCTAACCACTGAGCCACCAGGGCTCAGTGCCTGATAGAGCAGGGGTCTCCAAGCTTGGGAACTTTAAGACTTGTGACTTCAACTCCCAGAGTTCCTCAGCCACCTTTCCTCAGCCATCCAAGATAAGACACACACACAACTAATGCACATACACATTATACTGTATATAATGTGTACGTGTTCTGCCCCAGCTACGGACCCCAAAGAACACAGCAAACACAAAGTCTGTACAAAACTTAAATTTACTAGAATAACTCAGTCTTTTCCAAACAAAGGCTGTTAATAAACTTTCTTAACAGCCTACAAGAAACCAAAGATAAAGTAATCACAATCTTACTAAGGTTGGCAGAAAACCCAGAAGCAATTTGCAGAGAATCCAGATGTGAAGGAGAGTGAACTAAAGTTGTTCCCTACAAATTGCTTCAGTCGGCATTCCTCCTTAAATAGGCTAAGGGAGTGGCCAATTAGCCCCAAGCTTTACTCTCAAGGAGACCTCCTCCTGAGGAGCCACTCCTGCCTTTTGGCAGCTCTGCGCGCCTGTGAATCGAAAAGAGTCTCCTCCATTTCTTCTTCTTTACTTATGGGAGCGTCTGGAGGTTCTGAAGGCCCTGGCTGAATCCCTGCCTCTGGCACCACATCTTCTCCAGCCTCCTCATTGTCTGACTCGAATGCCAGCTGCACAGGCTGCTGGCGCATCACTATACCAGCCTCCTTGCTGTCAGAATCAGCTACAATCCACACAGGCCACTGACAGGCCACAACAGTATGTGTGTATGTATGTATGCACGTGCACACAAACACACATACATACACACACACACACACACAAATATTCCTCTATTTCATCCATTACAGAAAGTAACCAAACTGTAAGATTACTTTGAAGTTCCACTACCCCTTTTCATGGAATATTTCTCCTGTTTTCTAGATTTGTTCACATGATCAACTTGGAAAAGGGGAATGCTTGCTTTCTGATGGTAAACTTTCTAGAAATTAATCAGGTATCCTAACAATGGCTTAACTTCTCAGTTTAACTCTTTTTAAAAACTTCCTTAGATGTGCGATGCATGCGTAAGTAGACTTATTGCAAAGACAAAGGGTTTTTTTGATTAAAATATATGATCTCCTCTCTTCTACAGCGGATGCTGTAGATCTGGGGTGCAAAAATCCAAAGGCTCTCTAGATGGTGGCTACCCTCTTCTAACTCTTTGCTGACATCTGGTGGTCATCTGGATGTTTGCACTCTTGTTGTCCACACATCACTACCCTGTTTCCCCAAAAATAAGACATCCCCTGATAATAAGCCCAATTGGTCTTTTGAGTGCATGCGCTAAAATAAGCCCTCCCCCCAAAATATTTAATGTATGCGCATCTGGTCCCAGCCATTTCCTCTGGTTAGGAATAGAGAGACAGAGCTGGAAATCAGGTAAGATGGCAAGAGGAGCCCCGTCTTGCTCCATTCGCCCCAAAATAATAAGACCTCCTCAAAAATAAGGACAAGCACTTATTTTGGGGTTCAAAAACTATAAGACAGGGTCAGGAAAACATGGTATATTCATGCCTATAGGTAGTTAGCTATTGTTCTTTTTTCCTCACCATTACTGTTAAAATCTCATGTCACAAAAGTTTTTGCCTGCCAGGGATGTAATTATTTGGTGCAATATCCTAGTTGTGATGATGTTGTGGGCACATAAATTTTCAGAGATAACTGTCCAATCTTCAATTGATAACATTAACCCTAATCCTTTGGTGGGCAAAGATGGCACAAGATCGCCAAAATAAGCACAGGTACTCAATCGGTATACAAGCTCCGTGGCAGGCAAAAATGTCTTGACGGACAAAAAAGGAACAAGAGCCTACAGCTAAATAGTATGAACCTCTTAAACTAAATTGTGTCTTAAAATATGGGACTTTTTCATATACAAACAGACAGAGCCTGTGATAACCAGCTAGAGATGCATGCTGTATTTTCTATGCTGGCTGCCCAGGTTTTGTCTGGTGCCACTACTTAGGAAGGGAAGACCGTAGTACAGATTCCACCTTGCACATATTCTAGTGTAACTGGTACTGTCCAAGGTACTGAATCATACACTAACCTTCCACGAATAGGTCTATTTTCGGTGTGTTGAGTCAATCCAAAAAATTCCATCAATGATGGCTTAGAACATAGAATAATAGAGTTGGAAGGGACCTATGAGGTCTTCTAGTCCAACCCGCTGCTCAACAAGAGACCCTATACTATTCCAGACAAATGGCTATCCAGTCTGTACTTAAAAGCCTTCAGTGTTGAAGCACCCACAACTTCTGAAGGCAAGCTATTCCACGGATTAATTGTTCCAACTGTCAGGAAATTTCTCCTTAATTCTAGGGTGGGTCCCTCCTTGATTCGTTTCCACCCATTGTTTCTTATCTTGCCTTCAGGTGCTTTGGAAAATAGTTTTGTGGCAGCCCCTCAAATATTGGAACACCACGAGCATATCTCCCTAGTTCTTCTTTTCATTAAACTAGACAAACCCAATTCCTGCCACCTGAATCAAGCAAGAGGTTTTTTTTTTAAAAAAATAAAAGTAATATGCATCCCAAAATTCTGTCTTGCAATTTCAGCAGTTTTTTCTTAAGCCCCGGAGGTCAACCTGCGCTGAAAGAAACTGCATTCAAAATCTTTACAGTTACAAGCATTGCATTGTCTCTTTTTAGGAGTCAGTGAGAGAGAGAGAGAGGGAGAGAAAAAAATTGAAAGAGGAAAGCCCAGTGGATATACTGACAGATGTCAAGAAGAGATGTGCTGCCAGGTGCCAGTCTAATAAACAGAAACTTCCCATCTCTTTGGGTTAATAAGACACCTGCCTCAAAGCTAACCACCCCCTTGGTTATCCCAGGCTGCCACAATACTTAAACTCTTGATGAAGTTCTCACTGTGTCAAAGGAACCGACTAACAAAGCCACTGAGTCAATTTAACCTGGTGAAACTGGACCCTGTAGGCTGGGTTATCAGAGTTTTGTGTTGAGATAATTACCACACTAAAGAGAGCATATGGGCTGTCAGGCTTGGCACATGGCCTGCACCAGCTGTTACCTGGGTGCTTTGGAAAAAAAAATCTACTGAACAGCATTTTGGATGCAGAATGGCTCTGTGTAAGTTTTCCAAGCTCTCTGCTGGGAGTTCCCCATAATAAATTTATTTCCTGTTGAGGAGGCAGCTTATGACCAATGTAATACTGAAAAGAAAAGAAGTCACGGGGCGTTTGGAAAGAGGAATAATTGCCCCTTTTTTTAAAAAAAGAAGAAGAAGAAGCTCCCTCCCCCTTCTTGTGTTAAAAAAATGGTGATTGTGTCAACTGTAAGCTTCGTGGAATATATTGTATTACTCCGTTGTGACAAGAATGTAGCTTTGCTCCTGCTGCAATGGGCTCACGGCAAGGACTAAGATGAAAGCATTGGGGAAATGACTTGGAGGCAACTGTTTTTATCCCTAGCAAGGCCTGCCAAGATTGCCGGCCTTTCCATAAGTGGTGTGGTAATGAGTCAATTCTAATTATCAGCAACAAGGAGAGTTTGAGGGCTGGAACGTTCCAGCTGTTGGATTGCCCTTTGGTGATGTGGAGCAACAGAAGGGGACCTTTGCTACCACTTTTGGCCTCTGATTAGCTTGCTCTGCCTCCTCATCACCAAAAAGAAGAACTCCGGTGGGAAATTGTCAAGAGAGGACATGACTTAGCTTTGCATGTCCCGATAACCTCCAGTGAAAAATAAAGCCTGAGTAAATTCTCAATTAGCATGGATTGGGAGGCGATGTTTTTCTTTATGATGTGTAGGGTTGTGGTTGTTTAGTCATTAAGTTATGTCTGGCTCTTTGCGACCCCATCGACCGTAGCATGCCAGGCCCCTTTGTCCTCCACTGTTTCCCAGACTTTGTCCAAATTCATCTTCATTGCGTTGATGAAACTAGCTAACCATCTCATCATCTGCTGTTTCCTTTCGCCTTCCATCTTTCCCAACATCAGGATCTTTTCCAATGAGTCCTCTACTGGGATAGGATTCAAAGCCTTCGGGAGGGCAAAAACGGCCTCCAGAGGCCCTCTGGGGGCCAGAAATGGACCCGTTTCCAGATTTCCTGAACTTCTGGGAGGCCCATTTTTCACCCTCCCAGAGCCTCCACGCAGGCCCTGACATTATCTGGCATCCAAATGGGCCAGGTGGAGACTCCTGGGAGGGGCAGGGTGGTGTGGGTGGGGCCAGCCAATCCTTGTAACTACCGGTTCGGGGAACCAGATGTAAAATTAGCATCCGGTTCTCCAGAACTGGTCCGAACTGAATGAATCCCACCCCTGGTCCTCTATTCTCATTAGGTGGCCAAAATATTTGAGATGTGTAGGGACCCCTCAAAACTTATGACTTCCAGAAAAGAGTTTCCTCTGGATAAGTTTAAATCTCAAATGATACATGGGTAAAAAAACAAAAACAGTTAAAACAAGAATTGCTCATCCTGACAAGGACAGATACAAAGAGAAGTGCTCTGAAGTATATAAAATGTGATTTACAAACTACATAGGCCATTGTGGGAACAGAGTAAACAAAAATCCAAGTGTGAGTAATCTAGATTCCTTCTCACTTACTAGATCATCTTTTAAACAAACTGTGTGACGACAGCCAAAAAAGCCAATGCAATCCTAAATTGCATTGCATTAATAGAGGGATACAATCAAGATCAAGTGAGGTACTAATACCACTCTCTAAAGCCTTAATAAGACCACAGCTAGAGTACTGCATCCAGTTTTGATCACCACACTATAAAAAAGATGTTGAGACTCTAGAAAGAGTGCAGAGAAGAGCAACAAAGATGATTAGGGCACTGGAGGCTAAAACATATGAAGAATGGTTGCAGGAAGTGGGCATGGCTAGTCTAGTGAAGAGAAGGACCAGGGGAGACATGATAGCTGCATTCCAATATTTGAGGGGCTGCCACAGAAAGGAGGGCGTCAAGCTATTTTCCAAAGCACTCGAAGGCCAGACAAGGAATAATGGATAGAAACTGATCAAGGAGAGATTCAACCTGGAAATAAGGAGAAATTTTCTGACAGTGAGAACAATCAACTAATGGAACAGAAGTTGACTTTGGAAGTTGTGGGAGCGTCATCACTGGAAGCTTTCAAGAAGAGACTAGACTGCCATTTGACAAAAATGGTGTAGGGTCACCTGCTTGGGTAGGGGGATTGGACTAGATGACCTTCAAGGTCCCTTCCAACTTTGTTATTCATTATTATGTCCACACAGGCCCAGATCATACCTTCCACATCTCAAACTGTGTTTCCAATGAGATTAGAGTTTCAGAGGGAGCTTGGGTCAGTTGAGGCCATGGTTGCGGTCTAGGAGGAGTGTGTGGCTGGGCATTTAGTCTGGGTTTCCCATACACAGCCTCTCTCCTCACCCACTTTCCAGGGCATGCCTTGGTTTTCTGCAATGCTTTGGGAAATGAAACACAGAAAGAAATACCTACATCACCATTGGAATAAGATGAAAAGTGAATCTAATCGAGTGTGAGTAGGAACCCATATTAGGATTGACATTGTAGCAATAGTGGTGGTGAAACATCTGCCTGCCCTTATTGTGTCTGCCTGTAGCCACTCGGTTGCTCCGTTAATGCAACATGGTTCTACTAGGGAAGGATGGGCACAGAGATGCTATGAAGAATGTTCTTGTTATTTGACAGATGAAGTCACTCAGATTCTCTCAGAGTTGGACAACTGGATGGATCCAGTTGAGGAGTCCAGGAAGAATCTTCTGGGGAATCTTCTGGAGTGAGTTCGATCCTGTGACTTTACAGGAAGTAGACAGGATTTTCCACTCTGTTAGCTTGGCCACCTGATTGTTTGATTTAGGTCCCTCCTGTATGATTAAAGCTGCCTGGGAGGTGACCTGTGGTTGGACCTATGTCAGTGTCAGGTTCCAAGTATTGCATCCATCATAAATTGAACTCCGAGGCATTCTGGTTCCTCAAAGTATACATTTATTTAGACACATCATATTGGCAGTAACTGGTGAAAAGCCAGTACTAACGTTCTCGGGCTTTTCACTTCAGTATAAGTTTTCAGTTTCTCAAGTTTCCAAAATTGGTCACATTGTCCAACCGAGATGGGAGCTGGTTGCTCAGTGAGATCTCTCCTCTGGTCAGCCAGATGGTGGAATGTGGTTAACTCATCAGCTAGGAATGATGTTTTGACTGAAGGTTCCATCCCCCTCCAAGCTGTGTCAAGCTGAATTCATACTAGGGATACAAACAATCCCACACCCCAATCAAATTCAGGCTTGACAGGCTGCTTCTTTGTGGGAAGGAGTGATCCACTCCTAACCGCTCAAGAAGGCATCAGTGGATCCAACAGTCCTGGACTTTTAACATCCAATCTCCAATCTTCCTTTTTAGGGAAGTGAGCTTTAGCTCCCACGGATGCTGGAAGAAAGGGATTGTTTGGTATTTGGACCTCTTTCCCTCAGGTTTCAATCCAGAACTTAGTATGGAGATGACATTGGTCACCCTTGTGGATGTCCTACCTGTGGCTTTCACGCATGAAAAAAACAGATCCATACCTGAAGGTTTCATGTGCTGATTTATTGCTAAAGCCTATCCCTAGGCATTTTCTCAGACTAACAGTTTTGCACTTGGACAACATTTGATAAGGATCAATGGTATTCATGGATGGTTGGTTTTAGTGGTCTTGTCACTATGTAATGATTCTAAACTGATGCCTCATTCAACTTCTCCCTCTGGCTCTGCCAGTTGCTCTCTTAAAGGGTAGGAGGATATGGATTCTGCGTTCATCTTGTGCTTCTTAATCTTTCAATAGCTTTCAGTACTGGGGATCATGGTATTGTGTTTGGACTGGTTTCAGGTGTTGTGGATAGGAGGCATCATTTTACAGTATTCTCCTCTCTTCTCTATGGCCAGGTTCAAATAGTGTTGACAGGTGGAAAAGATCATGCATACCACCTATCCTTTGTGAGATGCCATAGGAATCAGGGCTCTTTCCTCCTCTGATTAACATTTACATGAAACTGCTAGATTAGGTCAATTACTGATTTGAGATCAGGTATCATCAATACCCAGTTATATATCTTGATCCCAGGTGGCCACCATGCCATCCAAGTCATGACCCAGTACCTGGAGACTAGGTGGACCTGTCTGTTTGGGCCTGCCCAAATCTGGCTGTATTCCAAGATTGATTCTTAGTAGGGCTGCATTTCCCAATTGAGATCTGAGTGCAACCTAGGAGTCCCCTTAAACTCTCAGCATTTTGCTCCTAGTGCAGATGAAGCTGTGGCCAAGAGGGCCTTCCAGAGATATATTAGTAAACACTTTCCTGTGGGGGCATGATGGCTTAGCAATTAAGGACACTGAGCTTGTCAGCTGGAAAACTGACAGCCTGGGTTTGAGACCCAAGCGCTGTGCAATGGAGTGAGCTCCTGTTACCTGTCCCAGCTTCTGCCCATGATAAATAGGTACTATTTTGGTGGGAATGTAATAGCATTCCATGCACCTCAGGAAATAGTCATGCTGGCCATATGACCATAGGAATGTCTTCAAACAACCCTGGCTCCCTCGGCTAAGAAACAGAGATGAGGACCTCCCCCCAGAGTTGGACATGTTTGGACAGTGGAAACCTTTCCTGGACTGGGAAAGCCCTTCAGACAGCCACTCATACCATAGTTATCTCATTATTGGATTACTGTGATATATGGGCTATCCTTGTAGATCATCTTCCAGAAACTACAGGTAGCCCAGAATGCAGCAGGGTGGATGGAGATGGGGGCATCACTTTAGCTACTTGTAATCTCACTGCTTATCTCCAGTTGTCACTGCCCATCACTGGACGCATGAGTACCCTTCAGGTCTACATCATAAGATATGTCACCTTGAGGGACTAGGAATCTCCTTCCCTTGGTAATTCATGCGACTTCCGTCTGTATTTTATACATCTTGTTGAAAACCTGGCTGTCAGGTTATGAGAATAGGGTGGTTGAGAAGGACTCCCCCTCCCCCTTTGTTTGGTTTTATTTTGTTTTTGTTTTGCACTATGTTCTTTTTTTATTTGCTTTTTTTTAATTGTATGCAGCTGAGAGTCACATGGAATAGAATAGAATAACAGAGTTGGAAGGGACCTTGGAGGACTTCTAGTCCAACCCCCTGCTTAGGCAGGAAATCCTACACCACTTCAGACAAATCGTTATCCAGCATCTTCTTAAAAACAGTGTTGGAGCATTCACAAGGTGCTCCACTGATTTAATTCTAACTGTCAGGAAATTTCTCCTTAGTTCTTAGTTCTAAATTGCTTCTCTCCTTGATTAGTTTCCACCCGTTGCTTCTTGTCCTGCCCTCAGATGCTTTGGAGAATAGCTTGACTCCCTCTTCTTTGTGGAAGCCCCTGAGATATTGGAACACTGCTATCTGTTTCTTTGCTTGCTTGTTTACGTGTTTGTTTGTTTGTTCGTTCATTTGTTCGTTTGTTCGTTTGTTTGTTTGTTTGTTCATTCATTCGTTCATTCGTTCGTTCGTTTATCCATCCATGCAATGTAATTCTGGCCTTATAGATTCACTTTGGAGTTAATCAGCAGGCCTCCCCAAGACGCATTCAAGGTCCACCAAGCAGGGAAGACCTAACGGCAAGATGGTAGCCATTTATTTATTTGTTTGTTTGTTTGTTTGTTTATTTGTTTGTTTGTTTGTTTGTTCGATTTATATTTGCCGCCCTTCTCCGGAGACTCAGGGCAATAGCCTTCATACTTTTGTATATACCTGCTTAGTAGGGCTTTCGGGTGGCCCCCAAGCGGTGTTCTTTTTTATACAAAGTCAGTTTATTGGCCCCACAATCCAGATCCTCATTTTACCTACCTCGAAAGGATGGAAGGCTGAGTCAACCTTGAGCCTGGTGAGATTTGAACTCACAGTAATTGCAGGCAGCTGGCAGCTAAGTGCTACTTAACAGCACTTTAGTCCGCTGCACTACCAAGGCTCTAACCTACAAGCCATGACCTTGTAAAACTCTGCCCTTTTTTTTTTTTTTTTGGCATTCATTCAAGGTCAAGGATTTGATTGCATGGTCGCAACCACTATCTTGACATTAGCCATAGCAATAGCAACATTAGCGATAGCAGCTTTGATTTATATACTGCTCCACGGTGCTTGACAGCACTCTCTGAGCAGTTTACAATGTCAGCATTTTGCCCCCAACAATCTGGGTCCTCATTTTACGGCCCTCAGAAAGGGGAAAGGCTGGGTCAACCTTGAGCCCGTTAGCCCACAATATTGCATTCTAACCACTGTGCCACCCTCCCCTTCTCTCTGTCTCTCACACACACACACTCACATCAGATTCCCCTGCTACCAAAGTTTCTAACCTTCAGCATAAACAATTTGAAGATGATTCTTTCAGGCTGGGAATATGTTCCCAGCCCCTTCTCTCTCAGAATGAGACTTCCAACCTCCCCTGCATTAAATCATGTTCCGTCCTTGAATTACTGCCTTGGATTATTTTACATACCCTTCTGATCTTTGGTGGCTGGCTTCGAACTTAGACACTTTGCTGCACAGTGTTATACATCTTTGACTGAGTTATATCTGACCCCCCCAAACCCTGACCTTTGTCTCAGTCCCAATAGATAATGACAGCCAACCACAGAAAGATAAAACATATATCAGGAAATTTTTAAATGTGTGTCCTCGTGCATGAATGACTTTGAGACAGGGGTGAAATGCTCCCGGTTCAGACCGGATCGCCCGATCCGGTAGCGATGGAGGCGGGTGGTTCGGAGAACTGGTAGCAAAAATCCCTGCCCCCCCCAATGCCCAGCTGAGCCGCACGATCATCAGAGGCTTTTTTTCTTTTAAATGGCTCTGACGATCCAAGCTCTGATGATCCCAGCTGAGTTGCCTGATCAGCAGAGGGTTTTTGAAAGCATTTTTTTACAACCTCTTCACTGAAGAGGTTGTAGAAAAAAATGGTTTTAAAAGTAAAAAAAAAAATTGGCCACACCCACCCAGTCACATTACCCCCACCACCACCAAGCCACGCCCACAGAACCAGCAGTAACAAATTTTAGATTTCACCACTGCTTTGAGACCCTTTTAACTCCTGGCAACTGCCGAGAAAAGTCCTTGCACTTTTCTGGACATGGTTTTTCAGAAGTGGTTTGCCATTACCTGTTTCTTAGGGCTGAGAGAGAGCGACTGGCTTAATGAAAGCCAACTTGCTTCGTGTCTAAGACAGGACTTGAACTCACGGTCTCCCAGTTTCTAGCTTGATGCTTCAAACTATTAGATGAAACTGACTCTCACAATATAGTTAGCAATCAGGAAACATAGGGAGGCTCTCTGCTCGTTCACTCAAGCCCTGGTCATCTCCTATTTGGACTACTGCAATGCACTCTACATGAGGCTACCCTTGAAGAGTAGCTGGAAACTTCAGCACTTACAAAATATGGCTCTGTGGCAATTTTAGACACTCAAAGAAGGGCGCATGTAACACTTCTGCGCCATCCTTTGTATCCATTGTATCCCTGTGATTTATATTGATATTGATTATTTCCTAGTATGATTCGATTGCTTATTGTACCATACGATTGTCACTGGGTGTTGTGTATCTTGTCTTTTTAGGTACACTCAGAGCGTATGCACCAAAGACAAATTCTTTGTGTGTCCAATCACACTTGGCCAATAAAGAATTCTATCTATCTATCATAAGCTGTAGTTTGCTTCTGGGTTCAATTCAAGGTGTTGGTTGTGACCTATAAAGCCTTACATGATATGGGACTAGATTACCCACAGAACCATCTTTGTCCCATTACAGTAGCCCAGTGATGGCGAAACGTTTTGGCACCGAGTGCCCAAATCAGAATGCATGTGCAGGGAGTGCCAGAAACCAGAGCTTGAATGCATGTTGGCCAGCTGGTTGCATGTGCCGGAGTGCCAGAAACCTAACGACGGGTGGCCAGTGCACGCATGCTCGCCAGCCAGATGGTCTTTGGGTTTCCAGAGCATGAATGCATGCTGGCCAGCTGGTTGCATGTGCCGGAGTGCTCACCAGCCAGATGGTCTTTGGGTTTCCGGCACATGCATGTATGCTGGCCAGCTGGTTACATGTGCCGGAGTGCCGGAACCCAAAGACAGGTGGCCAGTGCGTGCATGCTCGCCAGCCAGCTGGTTTTGGGGTTTCCGGTGCTCCAGCGCACACGAAGACCAGGTGGCCTGCGCATATGCATGTGCCGGAAACCAGAAGAGCAGCTGGCAACGGCGCACATGGCCACAGAGAGGGCTCAGCGTGCCACCTCTGGCACGTGTGCCATAGGTTCGCCATCATGGCAATAGCCTGTTCCACCTGGTCAGGCAAGGAAGGTATGCTGCAGACCCCCATCAGTTAAAGAATTCCAACTGGTAGGGTATAGAAAGAGAACCTTCTCTTCCATTGCCCTCTATAGATACTGTAGGTGGGTTGGGTGGATGGATGGATAGATAGATAGATAGATAGATAGATAGATAGATAGATAGATAGACAGACAGACAGAGTAGATAGATACTGGAGGTGGGAGAGAGAGATACTGTAGG
>WNWU01000063.1:8920026-8955209 GCA_012654045.1 Ptyas mucosa | reverse complement strand
GATAGATAGATAGATAGATAGATAGATAGATAGATAGATACTATAGACACAGACAGATCTACCAACTGATAGATACTGGGGGTGGGAGAGAGAGATACTGTAGATAGACAGATATTGTAGACAGACAGACAGACAGACAGACAAACAGACAGACAGACAACAAATATTAATAGATGAGGTAGAGAGTTTTGATCTGCTACATTGCTTTTACTACAACAAGGAACAAAAGGCCAACTATTAAAGATAAAAGTTTTTAGTAAAAATAAATGTGTTTTACACATAATAAAAGCATGTTCCATCTCAACATAATTTCTAGAATGATATATGATAATATGCAAATTTCAAATAAATTTAATAGACTGAATGATTTAAACTGATGGATTATTCGGGTTACATCAGAGATTTTCAAAAATGTTCAGACATTCACCATTTTTGTTTTTTTTTAAAAAAAGATTCCCAGATCCTTTAATGAAAATGCAAAATACAATTGGATGATTAATTAACAATATTGTTTAGTATAATAAGTAGAAGATAAACCAATTTATTTCCGTTTTACACTACAGTATATTGTGGGCTCCTTCTAGTCATTCAAAAATACAGATATAAAAAGTCTGTTTTATTAATTTATTGCTAATTTTGAGTTCATGTGCAACTAATATTGTTATTAATTTGACTTTGTTGCATTTGTCATTTCCAAGCCTCTGAAAGAATATAACATTGAAATCCTTAGCTATGTTATGCTGAAACTTCTCAATTGTCATTACAAAGAAGTCAATATTACAAGTAAAACAAGTTGGTAAACTATTTGTTGGACCTGGGCCATCTTTTCAAGGATCTAATCTAATTTCTAAATTTTGCAAATTTATTTACAGACATTCCATAAACATTTCTGCATTTTTCCCCCCAGAAAGAAAGCAAAATCTCTTATATGGCGTGAATGAGTTTTTAATGTTCTTAATTATTTTTAATTTTTAAATGTTTTTTATAATTATTTTTAAAAATGTATTGTGAGCCGCCCTGAGTCTTCGGAGAGGGGCGGCATATAAATTGAATTAATTAAATTAAATTAAATTAAATTTAAATTAAGCATTTATTAAAATCCCCATGTTATTTCAAAGAGTCCATTTAAAGTTGCTAGATTTAATGCTACAGGCATGATATACTTTCCAGAAACGGTCTTGAGGACATGCATTTAATCCACGTCCATTTCTTGACTATATTCTGCAGGCTTTGGCAAATTTAAAAGAAAAACCCAGATGAATCTTAATTCTTATCTATGGAAAACATTAAACTGCTAAGTACTAACAACTGGAATTAGTCCTTAAATCTCTAATGAGAATAATAAAACAAGAATGCAGTTGGTGCTGCAACTTGATAAGGCCTGAATTTACTTGCTGTTAGCAAAAATTCCTGATCCAGCAATTTGGCGTTTCTACTCCCAAAGGTGCAGGAAACGCTATCTGTCCTTTAGGAGCATCTTCCATGGTAAGCAATTCTTATCTGTGCTATCAAAGGACTGAGATAGCAGCATAGTATCTAGTAACAGCAGCTTTATGAGAAGATCCATTACTGATTTAAATCAATCTCAAACATAGGGCTTTTTTTTTAACCCATTCTGAGCAAAAATCCAAATTTCAGAAGCACTTTCCCTTTTGACGAAACAATAATAAATCCCTAAATAAGCATCATGCATTGACTCATAAGCTGGCCTGACTTTCTGTATTTCCCTCCTTCTATTGTCTCAACTTGCCTTCCCGCCCCTGCCCCCCCTTAGTGAAATATACCACATACAGAAGTAGAGTAACAAAGCAACGAAATGGGGGCGGGGGCTAGGATTTTAAAAAGAACAATGTGATAGATACAGTGCAATATCTTTCCCAAACAAAAGAGCAGAGAGGTTGTTTTATTTGCTTATCAAAACTATAAAAGAATAAATAGAAATTCTCCCTGGCTTGAGAGTGAAGCTCATAGCAATGATGTATTTAAAATCGAGCCTCTTGCAGTGTAAGGAGCATAATTATGAACCAAGATGTAAAAAAAAAAAAGCACAATGTTTGCCCTTTGCAATTAATAAAGACTGTATTGAGTATACAGCTGGTCAAAGGGGGAAGCATAAGTTTGTACATAATGGCAACTCAACTTTCATTCAAATCCAAATGTGTAAACACAACTCCATGCGCTTACGTAGTACAAAAACCATCACTCTTGCTATTTTGCAAAGCCACCACTCTTAATTTTGGCAGGAGGGAGGGAGAGCCTAACATCCAAATACATTTTATGGATTCCAGGTTCACATCTGTTTATTAGCCTACATGTAAACATATTCTTTGTTTTCAGGAACAAAACCCAACAGAATTTTCACACCAGAACCGTAAAAAATAACAACAACCCATAGTATTTCTATCACCACCTTAACAATGTGAGTGAAGAATTTTTTAATTTTTTTTTTGGCTTTGATCACCTCTATAGACTTTGAAGTAAACCAATCAAATTCAATAAGCCTTTCTTGAATCAAATGAGCATTTGTATATATTAACCGGAAATATAAATGTTGCACTAGGTTCTAATTTTCAATACCTTCAACATTTATAATGATCTATTCTAAATAGCAATACACACAACACTTGCAGATACAAAGACAGAAACAGAAAGCAGCATCTGTACTGTTCTGGGGTATGTCTCTCTCTCTCTCTCTATATATATATAGGGGCCAAAAAGCCCTACTAAGCAGGTATATACAAAAGTATGAAGGTTATTGCTTAATGCATTGTAAGCCACCCTGAGTCTCTGGAGAAGGGCGGCATATATAAATCGAACAAACAAACAAACAAACAAACAAACAAATAAATAAATGTTGTGGGATCAATCCGTAGAAAATAGAAAGAAAGAGCCTGCTCTTATTATTTCCTCTATAACGCTCTAAGTTTCTTATTGTGCTTCATCTATCATGATTAGTCACCAGCCTCCCAAATTTCACAAGCCTCAGAAAACCTGAATAACATGATGTTGCTCATACTACCTTTAATTTACCTGCTGGAATGTGACTATAAACCAAGCTAAATGCAAAGTCCTCCATTTTCACAAAAAACCCTAAACTTGAAATAGTCTGCTATGCATTAAAGATAATAACTAAACTCCCGATGCCATTTTCTAAAGGAAGCACATGCATGCCTCAATCTAGTGTTTAAAAAGAAGGCTTGAAATGATGGGATTAGTTGCGGAGATGAAAACTTTCAACTGTTTGTTCCACTTAACAACAGGGTACATAAATGGTATCCAAACACAGGTGTTTATTTCAGACCATGAGCGTATTTCTGAATTCTGTATGCATCCGCTTGTTTCCACACAGATAGGTCATTAATTGGATGGAGTGAAGTCAGTTAATGAAGTTTCAAGAAGTATGTACATATCGGAATATTTGTAGCTATGAATCATGTCAGATTCGAATTCCAATTTCTCAATACATCTTAGGGGTGAGGGAAAAACTAGATGTTTTTTCTTTAGTACATGGCTACTATTCACTGAAGAAGTATTAATGATATAGCATAAAATTACTTCAAAGAGGAAATACTCTTGCTACCTACCAACCAATTGAAATTCCCATTTACCAAATTCCTTTGGTGAAAGGAACAATGATTTTAAAAATTCCTGTGGTCGTATAAGAAACCAGATCCCAAGTATGTGTGTATATATATATATATATATATATTTAAGTGAATGCCTTTGGCCAAAACAGGCCAGAGTAAGTTTGCATGAGAATGCAAAATTTAGAAATGATCGTCTTCTCCATATAATTCTCTTTTGTCATTGGATAAGGAACATGTTATTCATGGCACAGAAACTCTGATAGTCATGAAGGACTCCCACTGAAGACATTACAGTCCATACAACATTGGCTTATATGTCCTACTAGGCTTCTACTCCACCCTACACAGGTAATTGATTTTTCTACCAAAAGCATTATACCAAGTGACACCTGTATGTGCTGTAATCTCATCTCCCATTATGTTGGGTAAGAATTATAATTCCAATGCCCGCAGGCATCAGGTTGGGGAAAGTTACATTCATAAACATGATCCTTTGTTTGAAGTATCTTCAAAATGAGAGCATGATCAATTATATTTAAAGGAAGTTGTTGTATTTTACATTTTTCTTTTAAAAAAAAAAAAGCAATCACCAGTAACTTCTCTGGCCGTCCTCATCTTGATTTTGAAAAATCCCACAACTCGCTGAAGTGCAAAACTTGCGAAAATGAACGAGGAAGGAAACTAACAAGATCCGAGATTAAAGAGGAACTACCCATGCAGAAGTACGATCCATGTAGAGTGAGGTTTCTATATAGGAAATCCTTTTTTCTTGTCACTGACAATCATATAATTTAACGCAGACTCGACTGGCTACATTCAACATATTTTTATGTTGCTGCCCATCATGCTGCCAGTGGAACTGAATGCCCGATCCCTATAGTGCATTTAACTTTTCTTCAAATATTCTCTTTCTAAAATATTCTGGTGGGGGTGCAGTGGGGTTTCCTTTGGCAGCATTTGCATTTATTCTGAAAAGAAACGCATCTAAAATTGCGATCGCCACCCCTGCATTTGAAATTCCTTCAAAGGGACTTCTTAAAACACATATTGCATACCTACAAAAAAGATGATACAACTCCCGGTAATATTTCTAAGCTTTTCACTGATCAAAATCTAGAAACGCCTGAAGCTTGTAATCCACAGCTCAATAAAGAAACTGCATTCCTAAAGTTAGTATTTCCCTGTTGCTTTCCTACACTGATATTACTCATATCAGTCATCCAGTTTTTTAGAACGGTTTTTCAGACAATATTTAGCCCGCTTATGAGTTTCTAGGAATAGTGAGGCATTGGGGTTGCCAAGATGAAGGCATTTGCATTATGCCACCCTATTTAGCGTCATATTTTAAAAGGGTGATATGGCGAGGGAGACATTAAGGCTATGTCTTTGCGTTGGGTTAAGAATTATTCTTTCCAGCGAGTGCCATCTGTGCAAATTAGGTGAGGAATCTAATTTCTCTCTCTCTCTCTCTCTCTAGCACAGTATGTAGTTAAGCTATCCGTCTAATAACTAACGTGGAAAATAATTGCACTCGGTCAGGCTTGCTTATTCCATAAAGCAATTGCTAAACAATCTGAAGGATGCGTTTTAATGCCCCTCTTCCAAAATGCAAGATACCCTCGCATTCCCCATAATGCTTTCTCCTTTGGAAGTCCAGAAGTGTTGGACTCGGCGACATATTCAAGATTAAATTCTGTTCCACAGCAAAACCTGAGCAGACAGTACCCACTGCATGTGATTTAACTCTCACTCCCCCACCCTTTACACTGATTTTTATGACAATAACCTTAAATCACTTGGGTAATTGTCCAATTTTGCTTGCTAGATGACATCAGACAATCCTTTTCAGGCCAAACTCTGCACCAGGCACTAATTCATAAGGGCCTTGTAAAGAGCAAAGGAAAGAAGGTGTTGGATTAAAGTGTTTCTTTCCGTGCTCTTTTAGCAAACGAGGGTGGCAGATGCTCGTGACGCGTTTCAACAGAAGGGAGAAAATTCATAACCCAATTACCACTTCTGGATCGCAGTTATGCATTTTCCAGTTCTGTCGTCCAGTCTGCAGCTGCTGCAGTTCCCAGTTTTAAAGTTATAGAAATGTGATTTTTTTTTTTAAAGGGGAGGAAAAAGTGCTCAATGCACTACTTTAAAAAAAAAACAAAAACGGAGTAGGATTAGTTTTTTTTTTCCCCAAAGTGGGAAAGATATGTAAAGTTAAATCATAGTTTAGACAGCACAATAATGATGTCATTAATGCTCTGAGCTGACTGGGAATCCGACAGGATAGAGAGCTGCTGCAGACAATTTGGAAGAACTTGCTTTTTTCTTTCTTTCTTTCTTTCTGTTTTCTTGCTCCATCATCAAACTTACCTTGAAGAGATACTGAGGAGCTCCTATGAGGTGCAAATCAAACAAGGCTGCCCTACGAAAGGGAAGACGGGAAGCTCGGAGACCTCCTCATTAGGCTATATAGGCCCCAGCAATTGTTCCTTTTCTGGCGCAGGAAGATGTGTGCCCTTCGGAAGACCATGCGTGGAAAGGAATCGTTTCAAGAAGGAATGCAAAGCAAGAAAACAAATAAAACCCTTTCGCTACCACAAATAATAATAACAATAATAAAAACAGAGAAAGAGAGAGAGAGAGAGAGAGGAGAGAGCGGCAGTTTTGTGGGACTGTTCCAAGCCTCTTTGCCGTGCTGAATGAAAGCAATCCCTAAGACTGAATGGGTAATGAGATCCTGGCTCCTGAGATTTTAGCTTTCTTAATCATGTTCATAATTAATTCAAGAACATTGATAATTTCATTACATTCTTTTTGTCTTATCAATAAATGATGTGCCTGCACTTTTGGTCCTGTATACAGGGAGAGAGAGGAGATGCTTAGGGTAATATCGCACCAAGGAGGACGGGGATGGGGGTGGGGGAAAAGGCTGCATAATATGCCTATGGCCAGAATGTATTTATTAATATAGGTAATTTTAATATGGGGGTGTGCTAATAATGGTCACTGAGCAAGGCCCCTATCCAAAAATCATGGGATGACATGACGCTACAAATGATTAATAAGCACTAGATACAGAGACGGGGGGAGGGGGGAAATCCCCCCCCAAAAAAGTCAAGTTGTCTGGTTGGTTGGTTGAAAAGAAGCAAAGGACAGATTATGCTATTTCCACCCAGGTTTTCCACAGGACTTTGGGAACACTTGAATGCTCCTACTCTAAAATAACTCAGGGATTCGTTGAACAGAATCAATCTGACGTGTTTCAGTTTCTCAGATGCTTCTCCTCAAAGTATTTGATGGAAAGTTTGACTCACCAAACGCATCTTGCATACGTAGCTTGCAAAATAGCTATTGGTTATCCATTCCTCATCAGGATAATTATCTCCTACTGCATATCTGTCCATATGCATTTTAGGAGATGTTACTTTCTGTTTGAAAATGTTGACTTATTGTATCTCCCTTTTCAATCCTTTTTTCCCCTTCTTTGACCCAATGAAATAAATATCAGATAACCCTGCTATAGGTATCTGAGCCTGTTCCTTGGCTTCTTCTTTAGCATCTTACTTCATTTCTTCTTAACTAGTATTTCCAACCACTGGACATACTAACTAGAGATGATGGGTAGTATGGTCCAGTGAAGTATGGAACCGGATTAGAAAAGACTGCCTTAAATATATTCATGAGAAGAAAGTCATGAATATGAAATAGTTATTAACCTATTAAATGAAAATAGTTCCAGAGCTATTTCTTAGCTCTCTTCTGACACTTGAAATTCATATGGGTTTTGCCCTAGTTCCTTCCAGATTTGATCACCTCGTCTTTATTCAAGAGTCCTGGGGGAAAAAAAAATAAGCCATATTTGTCAAATGCAGCCAAAGAGTTTTACAGCATCAGGAACCCCAATAAGACAAAGCTTCCAGCAAAGTTTGATAACTACATTCAGCAAAAGCAATTAGATTCCTGTGTCAGACCTTTTGAGTAAATATAAAAAAGTAGCCACTAGAAAGATTGCCTTTACACCAGGGGTGAAATCCAAAAGATTTTCCTACTGGTTCTGTGGGTGTGGCTTCGTGGGCATGGCAGGGGAAGGATATTGCAAAATTTCCATTCCCACCCTACTCCAGGGGAAGAATATTACAAAATCTCTATTCCCACCCCACTCTGGGGCCAGCCAGAGATGGTATTTGCCAATTCTCCAAACTACTCAAAATTTCTGCTACCAGTTCTCCAGAATCTGTTAGAACCTGCTGGATTTCACCCCTGCTTTACAAGTAACAACCTGCACATTCATATAGGACATAAGTCATTTTTTTGAAAGACCCATCGGAATCAAATAAGTTAGGGTTAATTGTAAGTACCAATGATCTCATGAAGTCTATTTTAATTATGACCAACTGCATCTGTAGACCTACATTAAGAATCAGATAGTCAGAATTATAATACCGCTATGTCAATCCAATAAAAATATTTCTAGAAGTATCAATATAAGAGAAGAGCAGACAAGGAGCTAGTTTCTGGTCTTCTACCTTGGTTCCTATTTATTTTATTTTGTTTGTTTGTCAAACATGTACAAGATAACAAGTATAGGTATGAACATAAACATGAACAAAGGAAGTAAATACAAATAAATGGGGACAGTAAGACAGGGACAGTAGGCACACTGGTGCGTTTATGCATGCCACCTTTACGGACCTCTTAGGAATGGGGTGAGGTCCACGGTAGACAGTTTGAGATTGAAGCTGTGAAGGTTTGAGGTTGTAACAATGGAGTTGGGTAGAGCATTGACCACTCTGTTGCTGAAGTTGTATTTTCTGCAATCGAGTTTGGAACGGTTTACCTTGCATTTGTATCGATTGCTTGCCCGTGTATTATTGTGGTTGAAGCTGAAAAAGTCATTGACAGGCAAGACGTTGTAGCAGACAATTTGGTCTGCTACTATGTCTGATAGTACTATATTTGGTCTGATCTAGTACTATGCCTAGATCAGACCACAGGCAGTGCAGTCATATTTGTTTTGGCCTCCAGCTCCTGCCTTTCCTGATCATTGGCCATATTGGCTACAGCTAATAGAAGCTGTAAGCTAAGTCCCTACTTCCTGGCACTATAGGTAAGGCAAAAGAACTGTTTTTGTTTAAGAAGGAAGGAATCCACTGAATTCTGTGGAATATTTCTAAACTCTAATTTAAATCAAGGATGACTATGATTAAATTCAGCATTAGTTTTCCTGGAAAGTACACACTAAGAAAAACAAGATGATATTTCCCTAAAGTCAGACATGCCATGCCTCCTTACTTTTTGAATAAACATGGTATCATTTGCATGCATAAAGGTAAAGATTCCCCTCGCATATATGTCCTAGTCGTTCCCGACTCTAGGGGGCGGTGCTCATCTCCGTTTCAAAGCCGAAGAGCCAGCGCTGTCCAAAGATGTCTCCATGGTCATATGGCCAGCATGACTAAATGCCAAAGCCTCATGGAACCTTCCCACCAAAGGTGGTCCCTATTTTTCTACTTGTATTTTTTACGTGCTTTCGAACTGCTAGGTTGACAGAAGCTGGGACAAGTAACGGGAGCTCACCCCGTTACACGGCGCTAGGGATTCGAACCGCTGAACTGCCGACCTTTTGATCAACAAGCTCAGCATCTTAGCCACTGAGCCAACGTGTCCCATTGCATGCATAATTAAAGCTAAAAAAAATGCTCTGAGAAATGGTGTTTTGAGCCACTGGTCTGGTTCCCAATGCCCTTCTGTACGGGCAACTTGGTTAAGAACCTGGAAATTATGGTGCATCGCTCTCTCTGAATCTGGAAATCTTTCTTGTCCTCCCTGCAAACTCCCAGACTTGCTGAAAAGTTGGACAGCTCCTTTCATATCCAAGGCATGGTAGCAAAAAATTCAAGACTGGCGTTTCTTGTAAAAAGATAACAAAACAACCTTCTCCACTGATGCTATTTAATAGGATTGGTCTCAGATTTGTCTGCAACATACCCTATAAAATACTCTTGAACCATAAACCTAAATGTATCATCGTTATCATCTCCATTTAATGACCCCATAATCCCTTGTGTGGTAGAGTCTGGGCAACTGAATGTAGGTGAGTGTTAACTGGCCGGATGCCCTTCCTGTCACCAAACCATAAACCTAAACACTGATTTAAATAATTATTTTTTCTCTCAGTCATTCTGGGAACTACTATCTTTCTGAGATGAAATTCGAACATTCTAACAGAGGATAGAATTATTATCACTTGATTTTTATCCTCACACACACACACACACACACACACACACACACACGCGTGAGCACACACACACACAAATACACAGAGAGACACATACATAGGTCTAGTCAAGGCAGTGAACATATCTGATACTCCTGTCTCCTATTTTCCCCACAGCAATCCTCTGAGATGAATTGCGTTGAGAGAGAAAATTGGCCCAAATTCTAGCAGCAGCTTTCATGTCTAAGGGAGGCCTAGAATTCACACTCACCTGGTTTTTAAGTGAGCACCTAATTACTACACCAAACTGGTTTTTGTCAGAATATTCATGAACTGGAATGGAGACATGGTAACAAGGTCAGCCAATGAATAGGCATAGCAACTGGGTCAGCCAATGGGGACTGTTTGGAAACTGAAACAGTATTTGCTGGAGGCAGGAGGGAGCCTGGGTGTGGCTTAGAAAACAAGTCTGGTTTAGTCTGTCTGCTGAATTGAAATTGAAACTGAAACTCACCTCTGCTGTTCTCTCCTCTGCTTGTGTTTTTTGCCTGTAACTCTCTACCACGTTGGAAGAATCTGCTCTTGGTATTGTATTGTATGGTACTGTATGCAAGACCCAAACGAAGGGCCTTTTTCATGGTGGCTCCTTCTCTTTGGAACATCATCCTCACAGAGGTTAGACTTGCCCCCTCTTTGACACTCTTTCATAAGGCCCTGAAGACCTGATTTTGCCAATGGGCATGGGAACCCAAAGTGGGGTACAGTCAGTGGTGGGATTCAGCTGGTTTGGGTGCACTAGTAGCTAAATTGCTGGCTGGCTCCGTCCCTTCCCACACTGCCCCTTCCAGGAGTCCCCACACGCCCCATTTTGGCTCCCAGGTAAGTGTAGGGAGGCCTTCTAGGCCCAAAACAGGGCATGGGGGTGTGGTCTGCCCCCCACAGCCCAATTTCACTCCCAGGAGGCTTCAGGGAGGCCTCCCAGGCCCAAAATGGAGCACGTGGGGTGGCACATCCTCCCCCCGTGGTCCATTTTTCCTCCTGGGAGGGAGCCTATCACACACCCCTGGCCACGCCCACCATGGCCACGTCCACCCAGCCAGTCATTAGTGCAGAGAACCAGTTGTTAAATTATTTGAATCCTACCACTGGGTAGAGCCCATCAAATAGTTCGTTTTCTTGCTTGTTGTTGCCAGGGAGGTGTGGTGAGGGGAGTTGCTTTTACCCTTTTTTATATTGAGGGTTTTTTAATTGTTTATAAGCTGCCCAGAATCATTGCGAGTGAATGGGCAGCCATACGAATCCTCTCAATAATAATAATAATAATAATAATAATAATAATAATAATAATAATAATAATAATAAAAAAGAGCCTTGGATAGTACAGTGGTCTAAAGCCCTGTTATTAACATCAGCCGCCTGCAATTATTGCAGGTTCGAATCTCACCAAGGCTCAAGGTTGACTCAGCCTTCCATCCTTTCTAAGGTAGGTAAATTGAGGACCCAGTTTGTGGGGGCAATAAGCTGACTTTGTATAAATATACAAAAGTATGAAGGCTATTGCTTAGCACATTGTAAGCCGCCCTGAGTCTCCGGAGAAGGGCGGCATATAAATCAAATTAAAAAAATAAAAATAAAAATAAAAATAAAAAAGTTTGTAGCATAGATCTATGATACAAGGACCAGCTTGCAAATATTTAATCTTAATCAACAAAACATATGAATCCCCAAAGCAGAAATACTTCAATCTGCTGCAGGTTAATTCAGAAATACATATTTGGGAGGAACTTCAGTGGATTACATGGGATCAAAGACAAAGACCAAAGATAAATTAGGGAAAGATTTTCTTCTTCTTTCTCTCACTCATCTATCGACTCTCTTCCTGTTCTTCCTCCCTCATTTACATAGGCAGAAAAGCAGAAAGAGACTCATTTTCACAGGTAATTTAAGGACCTATAGCTGCAATTGCATATCATGCCAAATTTGGTTAACGCTAACCACAGGTTTGGGTTTTTTTTAGCTTAACACATGACATAAAGCCTCCTCATTTGACTAGTTTATAATGCAATATATTGCATAAGCTCTCAAAGTTGACTTTAATTCAGTAATCAGACTTAGAATAGAATTCTTTATTGGCCAAGTGTGATTGGACACACAAGGAATTTGTCTTTGGTGCATATGCTTTGGTGCATAAAAATACATTCATCGAGAATAAAAAGATACAACACTTAGTGATAGTCAAGGTTACTAATAAGCTATCAAATCATACTAGGAAACAAATAAAAACAATATAAATTGAAAGATACAAGCAACATGGTTATAGTCATAAGTGGGAGGAGATAGGAAATAGGAAGGATGAGAAGAATAATAGTAATGCAGTTAGTAAATAGTTTGACAGTGTTGTGGGAATTAGTTGTTAAGCAGAGTGATGGGATTTGGGGGAAAACTGTCCTTGTGCCTAGTTGTTCTGGTGTGCAGTGCCCTATAGTGTCATTTTGAGGGTAGAAGTTGAAACAATTTATGTCCAGGATGTGAGGGGTCTGTAGATATTTTCACAGCCCACTTTTTGACCCGTGCAGTATACAGGTCCTCAATGGAAGGCAGCAGGTAGCAATTGTTATTTCTGCAGTTCTAATTATCTGTTGAAGTCTGTGTTAGTCTTGTTTGGTTGCAGAGCCAAACCAGACAGTTATGGAGGTGCAGATGACAGACATTTTGTTATATTTTGTGCAAACATAGCCAGAATCATAGAATATATTTTTAAAAGCCTATATTGGCTCTTTTCTGGGGTAAATTCCTATAAATCAGAATTTTCTGATGATTTCAAATAAGATATTTTGAATTTGGTTGGGAGACATCGTGTCTTTCTCTTAAAATAGTTCTTAAGTCCTACACTCCAGAATCACTTAGCAAAGCAAACATGTTGTGTGGGACAATGACGGATGGATTATAGATGAAGTATATAGATGAGTGGATTTATCAGTAAATCATTGACATCCATTGACTTGCCTAAGATGCCAGACCTGTCCAAATCAGAAAAGTCATTGTTAGGACTACTGCTAGAGGATTAATATTGACAAAACATTCAGTTCTGATTTCTTCTTCTGGAAGCTTAATATAACATAATTTAATTAAAAACTAGCAAGGATTTCATCCAATTCACAAATATTGGCAAGCCTGAGAGTAGTAGCAGAATGTTTTCAAGTTCACTCTCATCATAAGTCCTAACAAAAATGGCTTCCTGATTTCCTGTCTTCTAGTAAAAGCAATGACTTGACTTTATTCATGGATGGCACATTTCTTGGAACCAGTTCCAGTGTGCTCTTCCTAGGACCAAATACTAATCTGCTCAGTAACAAGGTTTGCAAGTAGTCCAGTCCAGGGGTTGGTTCTACTTACCTTTACTACCAGTTCACAATGGGAGCACACACGCTCTCTCATTTTGCTCAAGCACTTCTGCACATGCGCAGAAGTTTCTGCGCATGCGCAGATTGTCAATTATGACATCCGGGCGGGTGGGCAGAGCTTCCTATTGCTTTTACTACTGGTTCTAAAGAACCGGATGGAACTGGGAGCAACCCACTACTGGTCCAGTCCTAACAGCTTTGCTGTAGGAAATCTCAGGGTAGAAATTAAGAGTGAGTTGTGTTTCTTCTCTTACAACATCAGCAATCAATATTGAAAGCACCGTTAACCATTAACTTCTAGAACCAGTTTGGTCTAGTGGTGAAGGCACTAGGCTAGAAAGTAGGAGATTGTGAGTTCAAGTCCTGTTTTAGCCAGCTGGGTGATCTTGGCCAGTCACTCTCTCTCTTTCTCTTAGCTCAATTCATCTCACAAGGTTGCTGTGAGGAAAATAGGAGGTAGGAGTATTAGATATGAAAATAGGAGGATGAAGATGTGGTGGATATATTCGCCACTTTGGGTTGTTTGTAAAAATAAAGGTGGGATTTATTTCATTTCATTTCATTTCATTTCATTTCATTTCATTTCATTTCATTTCATTTCATTTCATTTCATTTCATTTCATTTCATTTTATTTTATTTTATTTTATTTTATTTTATTTTATTTTATTTTAATGGTGTCCTTTCTACACAAGGACTCAGGGTGGCTCACAGCAATAGCAACAACAAGTCCAAATTAAAATTCAAACAATAAAAGAAACTAAGATTCCCATTAAAACCCCATTCAGTCCAGGCCAGCCTGGTGAAACAACCATGTTTTAAGGTCACGGCGGAAAGAGGGAAGGTTGCGGGCCACCCGGAGCTCCAAGGGGAGCTGATTCCAGAGGGTAGGTGCGCTTACAGAGAAGGCTCGCTCTCTAGGGGCCATCAGCTGACATTGCTTGGCCAATGGGACCCCAAGTAGGCCCTTTCTATGTGAGCGCACCGGGCGATGGGCAGCTGTTGCTGGTCGCAGGTGATCCGCCAAATACCCTGGGCCTAAGCCACGTAGGGCTTTATAGGTAATCACCAACACCTTGAACTTCACCCAGAGGGCAACCGGTAGCCAATGCAGATCACGCAGGAGGGATGTGACATGGGAGCATCGGGACACTCCTATCACTATCCGCACGGCTGCATTCTGCACCAGCTGAAGCCTCCGAGTGGTTTTCAAGGGCAGCCCCATGTAGAGAGTGTTGCAATAGTCGATCCGGGAGGTGACTGGATACTATACAAGATACAAGAGGGATGCAAGAGGGTAAACACCGGCTTCGCCAATTTGGCCTGAGAACCATATAGGGAGGGTCCATGCTGGAAGTGGCCACTAGATTGATAGCACACTCCCCCTCCCCTCCCTTGTGCTCTGCTCTCCAGCTGTCCATCTTTTTCGGTTATCATGCTGATGTATTCTCGTTGCGTCTTTTTCATTGCTTGTGTTATTGTTCTATTAGTTTATTTCTGTTCTGTTTACACTCCTTTCATTTTCTTCTTCTTTTTTTTTATTATTGTAAGTCGCCTAGAGTAGTCCCACGGTGTCGGTGAGATAGGCAACTAATAGATTTAACAAATAAATAAATACAAAAAACCAAAACCATATATGAGCCGAGGTGGCGCAGTGGGTAGAGTGCAGAACTGCAGCTACTTCAGCTGACTGCTAGTTCAGTAGATCAGCGGATCAAATCTCCCCGGCTCAAGGTTGACTCAGACTTCCATCCTTCCAAGGTGGGTAAAATGAAGACCCAGATTGTTGGGGGCAATATGCTATTTAGTATACTGTCTTTGGTGTAAGCCGCCCAGAGTGCTCAGAGAGTGGGTGGCATAGAAATATGACTAATAAATAAATAAATAAAATATTCCACGTCAATTAAAAGTGTGACATGGAGGGCTGAGACAGAAACTTTAACCACCTTTCAAGCTGCCTGAATGTTAAGTTACCAGGGCAAAGATCAGTGGTGAAATTCAATTTTTTTTACTACTGGTTCCATGGGCACGGCTTGGTGGGTATTTTGTGGCTTGGTGGGTGTGGCTTGGTGGGCATGGCAGGGGAAGGATACTGCAAAATCTCCATTCCCACCCCACTCCAGGGGAAGGATACTGCAAAATCCCCATTCCCACCCCACTCTGGGGCCAGCCAGAGGTGGTATTTGCTGGTTCTCCGAACTACTCAAAATTTCCACTATCAGTTCTCCAGAACCTGTTAGAACCTGCTGGATTTCACCCCTGGTAAAGATGTAATGCGATGATAACTGTCCTTCAGGTTATTTCTGAACATGAATCTACTAGTCTTCTAGAAAACTGATAAGCCTGTATCAAAGACAGCACAACAAATATGTAGGGAAGAAGAGAGATGCTAAGCAAAGAAGTAGGGAGAACATGGCACAATGGAGGAAGCTATCTTCACTTAAACTCACTCCATCCTCTCGTTACCAACCTGTCAGTCTGCCTATTTGGGGGTAGATGTTTCCCTGTCTTCCAGAATCTTGGTAGACTGTTAGACAGGTGTACATGTCTTCCTGTTACTTGGGTGAGACTTGAATAACCCCTATCAATGTCAGCCAGCTCCCAATATCCATAATATATCAGTGCTGCAAATGACAATGCTGGTAGTATATAGACACCGTCTGTCACACCCAGAAGTATAGTGGCAGTGGTTTCTTCCCAGAATAATAAGAGCAGTAGAAAGTATCCTCGTGCAAAACCTTTTGTTACCAGAAGCAAGAAAATCTTTAATGCTGTCTCTTGGGACAGAACAACAATACACTGATTCCAAGGTAAATAAACTAGAGGCCATTTTTTTTTATTTTGGAGGGAAAGTCTTTTTAAAGGCCACCGAACATGTTTTAAAATCTAGCGGTGTTCCAAAAGACAAGTATGCCTGTGTATCTAAGGAGCCTGTGTGACACTTTGAAATGTCTCTCGTTACCAACCAGCTATCTTGTTTCTCAGCAGGCTAAGCCAAATGGCCACACAATAGCAATAGCAACAGCACTTAGACTTACACGCTGGCCCACAGTGCTTTACAGCACTCTCTGAGCAGTTTACAATGTCAGCGTTTTGCCCCCAACAATCTGGGTCCTCATTTTACTGACCTCGGAAGGACGGAAAGTTGAGTCAACTTTCAGGATCAAACTCCAGCTGCGGGCAGAGTTTGCCTGCAATACCGCATTCTAACCACTGTACCACCAAAGCTCCCGCACAAGGCAATGCCTAGTATCAAACAAGAAGGGAGTGTAGTGTACTCAACAACTGCCTCAAAGTGGGAGTTTAGCAGTGTGAGTTGTATAGCAATAGACTCCTGTCTCTATTTCATCATGGTTTCTTCTGTCATGAGGATATCCAGGAAGGGTTATTTAGTGTTATGGTTATTTTCTTGTTATGGTTATTTTCTTCTTTCATTGTGAATTTGATACTTTTGAGCAGGGTTTATTTATTTATTTATTTATTTATTTATTGGTTCGATTTATATGCCGTCCTTCTCCAGAGACTCAGGGCGGCTTACAATGCGTTAAGCAATACCCTTCATACTTTTGTATATACCTGCTTAGTAGGGCTTTTGGCCTCTCCTAAGCGGTGTTCTTTTTTATACAAAGTCAGCTTATTGCCCCCACAATCCGGGTCCTCATTTTACCTACCTCGAAAGGATGGAAGGCTGAATCAACCTTGAGCCTGGTGAGATTCAAACTTGCAGTAATTGCAGGCACAGAGAAGGGGAGAGCCTTCTCTGTGGGGGCACCCGCCCTCTGGAACCAGCTGCCCCTGGAGATAAGGAGAATTCATGACCTCAGTGCCTTCCGCCGTGCCCTCAAAACACATTTTTTCCAACAAGCCAGGCTGGCTTAAGAAGAAATTTTAAATATTTTAATTGGTTTGTTAGTTTTAAATTTTGGGGCCAAATTTATATATATTTTAATTGTTTTTGATATTTGTATTTCATGTTTTTATTTCTGGCTGTACACCGCCCTGAGTCCTCAGGGAGAAGGGCGGTATATAAATTGGAAATAAAAAAAATAAAATTTAAGAGTACTTTAATCTGCTGCGCCACCAAGGCTCTAAGGGTTGTCAAACTCAAGGCCCAAGGGTCAGATCCAGCCCATGAAGTGTTTAGATCTGGCCTGCAGAACCATCCTGGAAACAGCAAAGGACCGGCCTGCGGTACCTCTGCCAGCGAAAACGGAGTTCAGGAGGGCTGCATGCCAGTGGTAGGTTGCTCCCGGTTCCTACCGGTTCTTGTGAACCGGTAGTAAAAGCGGTGGGAGACTCCGCCCACTCACTCGGACATCATAATGGATGATCTGCACATGTGCAGAAGCTTCTGCGCATGCACAGAAGTGAGAGAGAGAAAGCAAAACGAGCGTGTGCATGTGCTCCCATTGCGAACTGGTAGTAAAGGTAAGTAGAACCCACCCATGCCGCGTGCGTCCCTCCCAAGCTTCGTTTTCATTGACAGAGGGTTGCAGGAGGCTGTCACAGCCAAAAACAGAGCTCAGGAGCCTGTCTTCACCAGCAGAGCACTTGGGACACCACAGGTGCCCCCGACACAAGTGACATCGAGCTGGCCATGCCCACCCTGGCCACGTCCCCCCTGTTCCCCCCAAGATCAAACACAACCCTGATGCGGCCCTCAATGAAATCAAGTTTTGACACCCCTGCCTTTGAGCATGTTGTTTATTATTTAATGTGTCTTCTCTAGTTGTTCCTTTTTTTTATCACAATGAAGGTTTTATCTTCATACTGGACCCATATTTTTAGTTGTATGTATAGGAGTGCTATAGTCTATAGAGAGCTAAACTCTGAATTACAGTCTCTGTTATGAATCTTGAGAGTGGGGATCAGAGGTGGGCTTCACATATGGTTACCACCGGTTCGCCCCGTGCGTGAGCGCATGCTTCATGTGTGTGCACGCCTTCCGTGCATGTGCCCGGCCTTCCACACATGCGCTTTGCTCATGCATGCCCCTTCCAAGCATGTGCCCAGCCTTGAAAATGTGGCTAAATAGGATGGCATTACACCAGGATGGGTGGGCAGGAACGTGCTCACCCACAGTCGCCGCTACCAGTTTGCCCGAACCGGTCTGAACCGGCTGAATACCACCACTGGTGGTGATCCCATGTTTCTTTGATTTGTTGGTATATCTATCCATCAAACTGAAAGGAGGTAGTGAGGCAGAAATTAATGAGAGCCAGGATTCTGAATATTTAGTATATTTGACTAGGCCAAGTGTGTTGTGTAGTACTGGTGCCATTGATTCTTTTGATAGTTCTAGATCTACAGATGTGAAGAGTGCTGTGACATCAAATGTAACCATAATTTCATCTTCTATTTTTAGTTCTGTAATCTTCTGGAGGCTCTACAGTTGGGTAATGAAATGTCTGCAAGCAAACAAGCAAAGTAAGAGAGCAGCAAGGACTCTCCAATCTCAAGTAAGGAAAATAGATAAGAAACTATCCTTACATCATGAAATTTGCAGTCCTTGTAAATTCTCACTCCATGTTGTTGGCTCATGTAATGGAGTTACCTATCACAATAAATCATGTGCATTTTTTCCCTGTTGAGTACAGAGATATCTACACCATGCATGGCCTTCTTCTTTTCAAGATTTACCAATAATAGAGGATTATGCCTTATAGCCAAATGAGATGAATTTTAAAATATTGCTTAAATTATGGTAAGGAAATAGTTCTACAGGTAGTCCTCGACTTACAACTGTTCATTTAGCAACCATTCAAAGTTACAACAACACTGAAAATAGTGACTAATGACCATTTTTCACATCCCCGTGCTCATGTAATCAAAATTCAGATGGTTGGCAACTGGTTCATACTTATGGCCGTTGCTGTGTCCCAAGGTCATGTGATCATCTTTTGTAACCTTTAGACAAGCAAAATCAGTGGGGAAGCCACATTCACTCAACAACTGTGGTAAGAAAGGTCCTAAAATGTGGCAAAACCAGGGGTGAAATCCAACCGGTTTGAACCGGTTCGGGCGAATCACTAGGGATTATTGGCATCGGTTTGCCGAATCGATAGTAATCACCGCTCTTTGGCCCCATCCATGCCCGGCTGATTGCCGCTCACCTCTTCCAGCCACTCAATATTCCACAGAATTCAATGTTAAATGCAGCAGAGAGAATGCTAACTTTTCTCCTTCCATTCAGAATGGAGCTGCTGCAGCCTGTTTCTTTAAGGTAGTCCCCAGAAGGGAGGGGGTCGGGAGGGAACCATAAAGGGAGCAGTAGCTCCATTCTGAAATGAGGAAGAAAAGTTAGCATTCTCTCTGCCACAAAATTCAACGTTAAATGCAGCAGAGAGAAAGCTAACTTTTCTCCCTCCATTCACAAAGGAGCTGCTGCAGCCTGTCCCTTTAAGGTAGACCCCAGGAGGGAGGGGGTGGGGTGGGGAAGCAGCTGGAATGGAGCCATTTTCGTGAAAGGCAGGAAAATGGGGAAGGAGATTTTTCTGCCTGTCATCCATTCCTCAAGCTCAGCACAGACTGAGGGAAGGATGGTAGGCAGGAATATTCCTCTCCCCATTTTCCTGCCATTTGCGACAAGGAGCGTCTGGGAGGGGAGGGGCCGGTGAGGAGCCCCTCGATGTGAGTGATGTCGAGTTGGCCATGCCCACCCAGTCAAATGATCTTCCCCCAACAAGCCACGCCCACAGAGGTAGAGGAAATTTTTAAATTTCACCACTGGGTAAAACTCACTTAACAAATTTCTCACTTAACAACATAAATTTTGGGCTCAACTGTGGTCATATGTCAAGGACTAGCTGTACTTTAATCAGATTAAACTGAAGTACTACTTCCAGTACTGGGCACTACATTTTAAGAAGGACCCTTAGGTCAGAATAGAGTTGGAAAGAACCTTGGAGGTCAGAATCAGAATCAGAATAGAGCTGCAAGGAACCCTGGAGGCCTTCTAGTCCAGCCCCCTGCTCAAGCGGGAGAATCTATATCATTTCAGACAAGTGACTGTCTAGTCTCTTCTTAAAAACCTCCAGCATTGAAGCACCCACCATGTTTGAAGGCAAGCTGTTCAATTGGTTAATTGTTCTCACTGTTAGGAAATTTCTCCCTAATTCCAGGTTGCTTCTCTCTTTGATTAGTTTCCATCCATTGTTTCTTGTCTTGCCTTCTGATGTTTTGGGAAATAAATTGACTCCCTCTTTGTGGCAGCCTCTCAAATTCTGGAATACTGCTATCATGTCTCCCCTAGTCCTTCTTTTCTCTAGACTACTCCAAACCCAAATCCTGCAACCATTCTTCATAGGTCTTAGCCTCCAGGCCTTTAATCATCTTAGTTGCTCTTCTTTGCACTTTTTCCAAAGTCTAGTTGAAGTCTCGTTGAGATGTTCCATTCTCAACTAGAACATCTTCCAGTCCAACCCCCTGCTCAAGCACCATTTGTCAGGAGGCCCTGACAAAGTAGAAATGATTCAGAGAAAAACAATAACCATCATTAGAAGCAAAGACTTCGTGAAGAACAATGAAAGAATTTAGCGGTGTTGAAGTCTTTGAAGAAAGACACGGTAGCACTTTCCAACTTTCTAAAAGAGTTTAAGCTTGGGAGGGGGGAATAGATTCCAACAGAACTTTTTGAATAAAAATAATCAAACTGTAAGAGCAATTTGACAATGAAACCAGTTGCCCAGAGAAGTGGTGGACTCCCCTTTATTGGACGGCCATCTGTCAGAGATGCTTTAATATGGATTCTTGCATGAAGTAGGGCTTGAAAACAATGGCTTGAATGCCTCCTTCCAACTCTAGGAGTCTATAATTCTGTAATTAGCTCCTGGCATCTCTCGTATATTGCATTAAAAGCCAAGCGTGGTAATGATGCCAGCTATGCCTTCTGCTATTGCAGCTAAACACTGGTCCAAGGTCCAGCAAAAATGGCAGGATGGAGGTGAAGCCTGAACAAGGAAGTGCCAGATAGATCTGTTCCTCCATTATGCGAGTGTCAAGTTTAGGAATAGACTACTTCATTTAATGAAAATTGAATTCTTGATTCTATGCATGAATTATGCAACAGGCAGAGATGACTAGAACAGATCTGTGTAATTGTTCAATTAGACATTTCCTATCTAGTGATCATAATAATTAAAAATAAAATAGCAGTTCTTCAATCCTTTGATCTGAGTGAGGAGAAGTGACAGTCTTCAACGGAATATGTGTAACTGAAGGCTGAGTTTCATGTAATGTATAGTTAAGAAGAATGCAGCTGAAAGATCAAAGGAAAAATGAGCAGGTTTGCAAAAAGTGTTTTATAACTTTCTTCAAAACAGTAATTGCTGCCTGAATGAGTTTGAATTGAAAGGCAGTGCCTCTGATCCATATTTTCTGCTGAGTGCGTGAAGCAATTTTTTAATGCTTAGTTTTAGATACAGATTAGATACAGATTAAGAGAGTTGGAAGGGACCTTGTAGGTCATCTAGTCCAACCCCCCGCCCAAGCAGACCCTACACCATTTCTGATAGATGGCAGTCCAGTCTCTTCTTGAAAGCTTCCAGGGATGAAGCTCCCACAATTTCTGAAGGCAACTTCTGTTCCATTGGTTGATTGTTCTCCCTGTCAGAAAATTGCTCCTTATTTCCAGGTTGAATCTCTCCTTGTTCAGTTTCCATCCATTATTCCTTGTCTGGCCTTCAGGTGCTTTGGAAAATAGCTTGACCCCTTCCTCTCTGTGGCAGCCCCTCAAATATTGGAAGAGTGCTATCATGTCTCCCCTAGTCCTTCTCTTCACTAGACTAGCCATGCCCAGTTCCTGCAACAGTTCATCGTATGTTTTAGCCTCCAGTCCCCTAATCATCTTGGTTGCTCTTCTCTGCATTCTTTCTAGAATCTCAACATCTTTTTTTATAGTGTGGTGATCAACACTGGATGTAGTATTCTAGGTGTGGTCTTACTAAGGCTTTATAGAACGGGCTTCCTTGTAGACAAATCAAAACAAATCCACTGGATCTGTCATCGAAAGTAGCAAGAGGGAAGTAACAATAACAGAGTTGGAAGGGACCTTGGAAGTCATCTAGTCAAACCCCCTGTTCACGCAGGAGACCTAAACTAACACATGGCCTCTTTTCTTCCTCTTATTATTAAATTTGTAGCCTGCCCAACTCTCTATAGAAGCAGATCTTGTCAAGAGTCAGAAATCTTAGGGGTCTTTCCCTACTTCTGAATTAAAGGGGCTACCCACCCATTCTTCAGCCATCAGAAATGCACTGCCTTTTGGCCAATGCTTTTTCTATTTGATCTTTCTCATTTATCAGATGAAAGACTTAAATCCAGGAAGCTCCCACTGGGACTTGCACTACATCTGCCCAACAGCTTTAACACTGATTCCCAATGGAAAGCCAAATGGGTCACTGAACACCTAGACATATGAAGACATATAAATGGCCCACATTTATATGGTGCCAGGCTTTGAACTACCTCGTGAGCAATCCTGAATAGGATTCGCACCTCACACGACGTCTGCTGGGAGTCTCTATATAAATGGGGCATAGTATCCTCCCCTCAGCGTGACTGCGGGGTCCCACATCAAACTGTAGACCACACTGTGACCAGCTATAAGATGAGGGCATATACTGATCCAGTATCTGATTTTTTAAAATATAAACAGAATAACAGTGTAAGAGAATAACAGAGTTGGAAGGGACCTTGGAGGTCTTCTAATCCAACCTCTTCTCAAGCAGCAAGCCCTATACCATTTCAGAGAAATGGTTGTCCAATCTCTTCTTTAAAATCTCCAGTGTTGGAGCACCCACAACTTCTGGAGGTAAGTTGTTCCACCAATTAATTGTTCTCACTGGTTTACTCACTGTCAACAAAAGGAATTTTCTTCTTAATTCTAGATTGCTTCTCTCCTGGATTAGTTTCCATCCATTGTTTCTTGACCTGCCTTCAGCGATGCTGTGCTTCAATGGTTAGATGGCCTAGACATTGGTATTTGAACTTAGATCTTTTTAACATGTACATTTTATTGTGTTTCACTAATCTAGGCAAAATGTTAAATCGGTAATCCATGTATAATATGTCATATGCTAAATAAATTCTAGCACGCCCATTTTGAGTCATCTAAAAATGTTGCTGTACTGGCTAGACAAATGCAAAACACAAGAAGCAAAACAATGTGTTCCATTTTTCAATACATTGCCAAGAAGTAGGGTGAAATCCCCAAATCATAGCACCTCAGAAGGAATGACTAAGTCCTATTTGTTGCCAGAAATTTGTTATCGCTGGAGTCCTTCTTAAGCCCCTCTTCCTATACCAGTCTATCATACCCTAAATTGAATATATTTTTAAGAAAACAAATTAGTGTTGCGAAGAGCATTGAGTCATAAACAGCATGTTTATTTAGGTTTTATCTTCCTTCCCTTTCTTTTTATAGGCAACGCGTGCTCACTTCCATGTTCAGTAGAGGCTGTGAAATGGTAATGCTACATGTCATAATGTGCTATACAGATAGATGTGAGTTTGTGGAGGGAACCGTCTGCATGTATATGGTATAATTGCCAAAGGAATGTCTGTATGTCTGTCTAGCTATCTCTCTATCCATCATTCTTGTGCAAATCTGAAGGGCCGCTTGTACAGTGCTGTCGTACCAAAGGTGCTTTTTCAGGAGGCAACTGGATTTTCTTGTTTTTTCTTTGAAGACATTTTGCTTCTCATCCAAGAAGTTCCTTCAGCTCTGACAGGATAGTGGGGAATGGAAGGATTTATATTATATCAGCAGTTCGAAGAAAATTTCATCCCCATTTGCACTTCGATACAGGTGACCCTGAGGGCACAGATAAACCAAGAGGCCTCAAGAGCTCTCAGGTGGAATGCTAACGACCAGAGGACTGTAAACAAATAGGATCCTTCCAACCATCACCACCCCCATCTTGTCAGAACTAATCAGAGATGGGTTTCAGCAGGTTCTAACCAGTTCTGGAGAACCGGTAGCAGAAATTTTGAGTAGTTCAGAGAACCGGTAGTAAAAATTCTAACTGGCCCCACCCCCATCTATTCTCTGCCTCCCGAGTCCCAGCTGATTGGGAGGAAATGGGGATTTTGCAGTATCCTTCCCCCGGAGTGAGGTGGGAATGGAGATTTTGCAGTATCCTTCCCCTGCCACACCTACCAAGCCACGCCCACCAAGCCACACCATGCCACACGCACCAAGCCACACCCACAGAACCGGTAGTAAAAAAATTTGAAACCCACCACTGGAACTAATCCTTCCATCGCCCCTACCATCCAGCCAGAACCGATGAAGCTTCTTGGATGAGAAGCGAAATGCCTTCTTCTGCTTTTGAAAAATGACCTGAATGACTGAGAATCTCCACAGACACGGGTTCTCATATTTTCTTTTCTAATCATAATTTCCAAAAATGATTAGAAAAGAAAATATGAGAACCCGTGTCTGTGGAGATTCTCAGTTTGTTAGCTGCTTTTTAGCTACTATAGGCATTTATGAAACAACTCTGCCAGAAACAGTAGCAAAAAAACCCCCCCTTCTTTGGTTTTTAGCCTTTAACCAGAGAGTCTTCTCCAACATTTCAAAAATTGAATGTATTACCATCAGATAATGACTGTAATACTCTAACACATCTGGGAAAACGTAAGATTAATGAACTCTAGAATAGAAAAAATAGGAGTGATTTGGATAGACAATTTGATCAATGTTCCTTTGGAGAATGAACAGCAATTAACATAGTATAAAACAGTGGTGAAATCCAATTTTTTAAACTACCGGTTCTGTGGGCGTGGCTTGGTGGGTGTGGTATGGCTTGGTGGGTGTGGCAAGGGAAGGATAGTGCAAAATCTCCATTCCCACACCACTCCAGGGGAAGGATACTGCAAAATCCCCATTCCCTCCCCACTCCTGGGGAAAGGATATTGCAAAATCTCCATTCCCACCCCATTCTAGGGCCAGACAAAGGTGGTATTTGCCGGTTTTCCAAACTGCTCAAAATTTCTGCTACCAGTTCTCCAGAACCTGTCCGAACCTGCTGGATTTCACCCCTGGTGTAAAATATATAATTAAAATTGAGATGGTTCATCCAGGACTGTTTCTAAATAGTTTCTAAGACTATTGTTTGATTGGATTCATAAATAGAACTATGGTAAAAGCTGAGCTCAACAGATCGGCAATGACAAATCCTTACAGACAATAAGTTCTAGAATATAACCTCCACTAAATTACCTATTTGATAAATATATCAGCATGCAAGCAACGTTATACATAAGGAAGCCATTAAAGGAACACAGTGACAGAAATAAAAGCTATTAAAAATAAATGTACGACAATGGTTGAGATGAGATATCTGAACGGAGCTGAAAGATATAAATATAATTGACTGCAGAACGGAGTGGCAGAATTCCCTTCTGCCACTTATGTTTAATTCAGGAATATGGTCAGGTATCTAGTTGATTTTTGTACAGGACTAGAAGGCTGTTTCGTGGTAACTTTAAATTTAGCTCGCTCCGAGGAAAGAACAGAATACATCTCAGTACAGGTTTCCATAGCCTTCCTGACAGGTAACAATGGAGAACTTTCCTGTACTTATTAAAATACAGGTAGTCCTTGACTTACGACCGTAACTGAGCCCAACATTTATGTTGCTAAGCGAGACCATCGTTAAGTCAAGTTTGCCTCATTTTCGACCTTTCTTGCCATAGTTGTTAAGTGAATCACTGCAATGCGTAAGTTTCTAACATGGTTGTTAAGTGAATTTGGCTTCGCCATTGACTTTGCTTTGTCAGAAGAACACAAAAGGGATCAGTTGACCCAGGACACTGCAACCGTCATAAATACGAGACAGTTGCCAAGCGGCCTAAATTTTGATCACATGGGGATGCTGCAGTGGTTGTAAGTGTGAGAAATGGTCATAAGTCCATTCATGATGATATATGTTATTATATCACGTCATTTTTTTTCCAGTGCCGTTGTAACTTTGAACAGTCCCTAAATGAAACTGTTGTAAGTCGAGGACTAGCTGTAGAGTAGCTAGTTTTTCAACGAAGTAAAAGTAAAAAAGGGGAAAGTTTTATGTATAAGTCAATCCAATCCGATCATGGCCATTCACGGTGGCAAAGAACATAACCATAACCTAGGAAAGATGAAATAAACAATAGTGATGGGGAGAGAAGAGGATTAAAAAAACCCACAAATATTATTTCTGACATAATACAACATCGCTAATAGAACAGAATAGAATAACAGAGTTGGAAGGGATCTTGGAGGTCTTCTAATCCAACCTCCTGCTTAGGCAGGAAACCCCAAACCACTTCAGACAAATGGTTATCCAACATCTTCTTAAAAACTTCCAGTGTTGGAGTATTCACAAATTCTGGAGGCAAGTTGTTCCATTGATTAATTGTTCTAACTGTCAGGAATTTTCTCCTTAGTTCTAAGTTGCTTCTCTCCTTGATTAGTTTCCACTCATTGCTTCTTCTCCTGCCTTCAGGTGCTTTGGAGAATAGTTTGACTCCCTCTTCTTTGTGGAAACCTCTGAGATATTGGAACACTGCTATCATGTTACCCCTAGTCCTTTTTATCAAACTAGACATACCCAGTTCCAGCAACCTTTAGATGATTTAGCCTCCAGTCCCCTAATCCTCTTTGTTGCTCTTCTCTGCACTCTTTCTAGAGTCTCAACATTTTTTTTTACATTGTGGTGACCAAAACTGGATGCAGTATTCCAAGTGTAGCCTTATCAAGGCATCAAAAAGTGGTATTAACACTTCATGTGATCTTGATTCTATCCCTCTGTTTATGATGTTTTTAGTAACATAAATTCCAGGGTGAACTTTATATTATGTCAGTCCATTCTGTCATCTCATTAGCATTACCCGTTTACGTCGCAACAGGCATGCAGAGTATGGGGAGGAGGTGGGAAGAGAGAGGGTGTATGAGGAAATCAGGAGTATTTACAGCTGCATTACTCATAGCTGCTTCAAAGAGGAAGTACTCCGAGTATAAAATGGAATATTTCCATGCGCCCCGAGCATTAATATAGAGTCTTGCATAAATAGAATCCAGATGACAGGAAAAACTTGATAGTCAAGATTAAGACTCTCCATGCAAAGTTGACTATTCACAGAAAGGCATTTCAACAGCGTGAATATCTGAATATTGGCCACTCATTCCACCTCTTATGTCATATACAAACTTTTATGGAGATTCTCAATCATCCAGGTCATGGTTGTCCCAGAGGTGCTTTTTCAAGAAACAATTGGACTTTCGGGGGTGGGGGGGGAGGTTGGAAGACATTTCGCTTCTCATCCAAGAAGCTTGTTCAGCGCTCTGGCTGGACGGTGGAGAATGGAAGGGTTTATACTCTTTGCAGACAGCTGGTCATTTGCATTGAATTGCTGTACTGTTACCATTCTCCACTATGGAGAATCATTGCGGCCAATCGTTGGGAGGTTTGTCTGTGTCCAGCAAATGGCCAGCTGTCTGCAAGGAGTTCAAATCCTTCCCTTCCCCTCCAATCAGTCAGAGCTGAAGAAGCTTCTTGGATGAGAAGCCAAAACGTCTTCAAAGAAAAACGGAAAAGCACCTTTGGGACTATCAATAGAGCATTAGGTAAAGGTTCCCCTTGCACATATTTGCTAGTCGTTCCTGATTCTAGGGAGCAGTGCTCATCTCCGTTTCAAAGCCGAAGAACCAGCGCTGTCTGAAGACGTCTCCGTGGTCATGTGGCCAGCATGACTAAATGCCAAAGGCAGATGGAACGCTGTTACCTTCCCACCAAAGGTGGTCCCTATTTTTCTACTTGCATTTTTTACGTGTTTTCGAACTGCTAGGTTGATAGAAGCTGGGACAAGTAACGAGAGCTCACTCCGTTACGCAGCACTAGGGATTCGAACCACTGAACTGCCAACGTTTCGATCGACAAGCTCAGCGTCTTAGCCACCGAGCCACATGCCATGTGAAAGAACTACCCATGTATGGTAGGAACAGGGACAGGACCTAGATTTTTGAGAAGAAATTCAGAAGCAGGGCTCAATGGAATGGGTGCAACTACAAGATAAAAGAAACAGTTTTTGATCCCAAATCTTACCACTACCTCTGATGTAAAAATAGCCCTAATGTGTCCAGATGTTGATTGTCTCTTATCCAGAGCCTCCTGGGTTTTGGAAAAGCAGCAACGAGACTTGTCGCCTTGTAGACAAACTAATACAGGTTGTCCTCAACTTAACGATTGTTCATTTGGTGACCGTTCAAAATTACAACATCCCTGAAAAAAGTGACTTATGATCATTTTTCACACTTACGACCATTGCAGCATTCCCATGGTCACGTGATCAAAAATCAGAAGCTTGGCAATTGGCTCATACTTATGACCGTAGCAGTGTCCCAGTGGGTCATGTGATCAGCTTTTGTGACCTTCCGGCAAGCAAAACCAATGGGGGAGCCACATTCACTTAACAACCCTGTTACTAACTGAACAACTGCAACAATTTAGTTAACAATTGTGGCAAGAGGGGTCATAAAATGGGGGCAAAACTCACTTAACCAATGTCTCACTTAGCAACCTAAATTTTGGGCTCAATTGTGGTCATCAGTTGAGGACCATCTGTGCATTTTTGCATCAGCTTTGGTAGATGTTGAAATACCTCTTTAAATGTATGGTATATACCTCTGAGAGAGGAGTATAATATCTTTTCCAATGAGCATCAGGGCAGGGGTGAAATGCTCTGAGATCTTCTACTGGTATGCTTCACTACTGGTTTGCTTCACGTGCGCACGCATGGTGGGCGCCAAACGTGCATTTTGCATGCATGCGCACCACAGGCGCTACTGCACAGCGCTGAAAAAGGAGGATTGAGAAGTCTTTTCTGGTAAGTAGAACACCGAGGGGGGGAACAGCTGTGCCGCATGATTTAGATTTGCTAGAAAGCAGGATTTCCTGCTTTCTAGCTAATATAAATCGTGCGGCACAGCTGATCGTTGGAAATACCAGTTCGCATGAACCGGTAGAATTTTTTTTACAACCAGTTCACCCGAACTGGTAGCATTTATTACTACCGGTTCAGGAGAACCGGTCCAAACCAGTAGCATTTCACCCCTGCGCCAGGAGAAAAAGTGGAAAGTACAGCTTGAAGACAGTGAGCAATGATTAATAAGGAGTGGCCATAACAAACAATTCCTGGGTGCAACACAGAAACTTTTCTCTTTTCCTTTTGTGGTGAGTTCTTTTGCTTATTTAGTAGGATTAAAAAAAACAAACGCGGTCACTGAATATTTGGGTTGACACACAATGCCAGCACAAAGCTTGCTGTTGGTACAGATAATTCTCAACTTACAACAATTCATTTAGTGACAGTTCAACGGCCCTGAAAAAAAGTGACTTATGACCATTTTTCACAGTTATGACCTTTTCAGCACCCCCATGGTCATATGATCAAAACCCAGATGTGAATGTATTAACAGCAGCAAGGATTGTATTTGCCAAAAACTGGAAAAATGAGAAAATACCAACGCAGGATGAGGTTATTCAGAAAATAATGGAATGTGCTGAAATGAGCACATTGACATTTGAAATTAGAGAACAAGAAGACAAACAATACTATAAGATATGGGACCTATTTTATCAATGGTTAGATAAAAAAAAATATGGAATTCAAATATGGTAAAGATCTTCACAATATAAGAATTGTAGAATTATGTGAAATATAACATAAAGAGGTATTATTACTGGATAGATTCAGGAGGATGAAATGAATGTTATAATAAAAATTAATTCAAATGTTAGAATATTTTAAATAATAAATGAGGGAAGAAATAGCCATAGTCAAATAAATGATTAATGAGGATAACAATATATAGATATTTATTAGGTCGATGATATGAGAATCTAGGTAAACTGTAAATTGTAAACTATGAATTTGGTGAATGATGCACAAAAGACTTGTAACCAACCAACACACTGTTTGCCATTGAAGATGATTTTATGTATTTATTTTGTTTAAAAATAAAAGACAAGAAGGGTCATAAAATGGGGCAAAACTCACTCAACATATGCCTCCCTTAACAGCAAAAAATTTGGGCTCCATTGTGGACGTAAATTAAGGACTACCTGGATTGCATTTCTGCTCCATTCTGCCTCTTCCAAGTTAATGCTGAAGTATATTGAATGACAAATGAAAGCAAATATATTTGTCCCAGGATAATGTTGCAAGAATCATATCTGGCTCGGTTATCTATTTATTTTATTTATTTATTTATTTATTATTCGTATTTCTATGCCACCCACTCTCCGAGGACTCTGGGCGGCTTACAACAAAGACAGTATACTAAATAGCATATTGCCCCCAACAATCTGGGTCCTCATTTTACCCACCTCGGAAGGATGGAAGGCTGAGTCAACTTCTACCAAAGGTGGGATTTGATCTGCTGAACTAGCAGTCAGCTGAAGTAGCTGCAGTACAGCACTCTACCCACTGCGCCACCTCGGCTCGGTTATCAGGCCAATCCAGATTCTGGACCAATCCAGATTGGATCTTGCCATATTGAATGAATTGTGAGGGTTATGGGTAAAGAAAGACAGAATTTTTCCCCCTCTAATAATTTGCTCTTTTTTCTTTTCATCTCATCAACAGCCAGCAGGGTAAAGATTTACCAATCAACATTTACTGAATTCATCATTCCACTATTTATTTATTTTTTTAGGATGGTTTTTCTGTCGTTTTTATCACATACCCTGTTTGGTTATCTTCCAAATAAAATAAAATGACATAAAGGAGAAAACTACTTTAAGCAAACACCCTGCCACGCCTAAGGATGACTTAAGGCTGTTTTAGAAATGGGCTGGAGATGGGAGATAAAGATATGTGACAAAGGAAGAATATGGGTGCCATCAAGTTACAATTGTGCCATAATGAAATTCAAGGGAGGATATGGGCTCCTTCTTACAAAATTATCAATATATCAGTTAAAACTTAGCTGGATAACCTTTAGCATGAATGACGGCCTTACAACGTCTTCCCATGAAGTGAACCAAGTCTTTTAGTTCTGCAGCTGTTCTAATGTGAAACCAAGATTGAATGATGGCTTCTATTAACTGGGTTTTATTGCTGGGTCGCTTCTGACTAACAAGTTTCTTTAGTCAGCTCCATAGATTTTCAATTGGATTAAGGTCTGGGCTATTCTCAGGCCATTCCAGCAGTGAAATATGATTATTTTGAAACTCCCCCACAAAAAAGTGGTGTTATTAGCCATCAAACCTCAAAAATATGCTTTTTCCAAAAGGTTTCCACAATTTTGGCCACTATTGTAGACTGCTAAAGACCAGAAGATTTTTTTTTTTACTACATTCTGATTCTATGTAAAGCCATAGAACTCGAAGGGTGTACTTTCTTTTTCAAACGTGACCATATTCAAAATAATTATTGTTTAAAATAATTCATTGTAGTGTCCAAAAAGTTAATTGGTTGCCTAGACTAGCCCGGCTGTTCAGGCCGACAATTATGGAACGATCTGTTGGAGTTCTCACGGAACTTTATCAGAGTCTCTTGTCCATGTATCCAAACAACAGATAATCAAGAATGTCTTATAGAGAGAAGTAAGTTTTGAAGAGGGACGAGGTGGCTCAGTGGCTAAGCCACTGAGCTTATTGATTGAAAGATCGGCAGTTCAGTGGTTCGAATCCCTAGTGCTGCATAAAGGGGTGAGCGCCCGTTACTTGTCCCAGCTTCTGCCAACCTAGCAGTTCGAAAGCACGTAAAAAATGCAAGTAGAAAAATAGGAACCACCTTTGGTGGGAAGGTAACAGCATTCCATGCACCTTTGGCATTTAGTCATGCCGGCCACATGACCATGGAGACGTCTTTGGACAGCGCTGGCTCTTCGGCTTTGAAACGGAGATGAGCACCGCCCCCTAGAGTCGGGAATGACTAGCACATATGTGCAAGGGGAATCTTTACCTTTATGCATGCAAATGATACCATGTTTATTCAAAAAGTAAGGAGGCATGGCATGTCTGACTTTAGGGAAATATCATCTTGTTTTTCTTAGTGTGTACTTTCCAGGACAAATAATGTTGAATTTAATCATATTCATCCTTGATTTAAAATTAGAGATTAGAAATAGTCCGGTGAAGGATTTTTTTCCTTCTTAAAAGAAACAGTCTTTTGCCATATGTTTTTTTAAAAAATAGTTTTTATTAAACATTTTCCAACTTTAAAAACCACACATAACAAATACAAACAAATAAAAAGAAAAAAACAACACAACACAACATTATAATACAATTTTATAAACTTGTCGTATCAGCGAGTATATTCTGCTTTTGTAATTCACTATTCAATATTTGCCTTCTAAAGATAGATTTTTAACACTTCTAGTAATAATATAATAATTATGTTATAATGTCTTTGGCCATACCTATAGTTCCAGGAAATAGGGACTTAGCTTACAGTGAGGGGAAACTTTACCTTTATCTTAGTTTTGAAGGGGCCAGAAACCAAGTGAGCAAAGTTTTGAGCCTGTCCTGTAAATTGTTCTTCATCACTTCTATTCTTATCATCCACCCTGAAGAAACCTCCATGATATTATACTGACAATATTCTCACAGGGGCCCCCAGCAGGACTCCGGTTAGAATTTTATGCAAACGTTCATAGGATAATGTACAATAAATATTCATGGAACCTCAAACACACACACACCCCAAAACAAAACCTTGGAGTACTTTTGCTTTGTCTATGGGGCAGGAGGGAGGATGGCTTATCGTATAATGTTGGTTGGGGCCCTAATCGCATTTCCCAGTCATTGTCCTGAAAGATAGACCTCTAAGTAATAGTGAAAAATCAGATGTGACATTGTTTTCAAGGCTGGTTTGTTCAAAAGTGATCCGCATTTGCATCCTGTAAGAAACAGCTGGACCATGACGAGATCCCATTAGCACTAATTAAAATTATATATATATATATATATATATATATATATATATATATATATATATTGGGGATGTCTTTGGCTAATCCTGCTTCATTGGGCTAAAAAAAAAAAAAAAAGGTTTTGGAAATTATGTAATCCGAGCCTGATTTGCTTGCTTCGGGATAGCATGAAATCTGCCTCTAACTGTTTTCCGCAAAACTGTGACCTAATAAAGTCAGCCCTGAGATTTCATTAAAAAAAAAAAAACAACCCTCAAAACACGCACACACGATTATAGCAGCCCCCGTATCTGCTCCGCATTTAATTAAAAAAAATTAAAGCTTTTATTTTACTCTTCCGCGCCCGCCTTGATGAAGGAAAGAAAATGTAACGCTAAATGAAATAGCTTGCAATGTTTTCTCTTTTCAGCTCACTTTACTAGCTCCCTGTTGTTCCTGGTGTACAATTTGCAAAACATATTGCTTCAATACTTACAATCAGAGAGGCGGCCCAGCTGCGGGAGGGAAAGGACAGCAGTCTCTAATATTACCATAATAGTCTGTAAGAAAATCCCAGGAGCTCTGGGATATATACAATTCTCTATACTGCAGGCCCCAGCTGGAGAACATTCTCTTGACATGCATGCCAACCTTTGCCTGCGGGCCCAAAAAAAAAGGGGGGGTGGATGGGGGTTGGGTTGAGTTGGGTTGGGCGAGACAGCGAAGTAATCATGAAAATAAAATATCTTGTCAACTGGAGGAGATGCTGCGTCTCTGGTTCTTTTTTTCCCCCTCCGCGTTCCAATAAATACGATGAAACGATGAGATACGAAACCCGATTGACGAACTGCGAAAATACACAAAGACACGGCAGGCTGTGACTGGGATATGTTCCATCGGGGAAGAAAGCACCAGTGAGACGCATTAATTCTGCAATTCAGAATCAGGGTAGATAGACAACAACGACAACAACAAAACCAGTGGCTTCGTAACTACCGTCAATGAGCTGATAGCTTTATCTTCTTCTTCTTTTCGCTACTGGCTAGTGGCTCAGTGGCTAAGACGCTGAGCTTGTCGATCAGAAAGGTCGGCAGTTCGGCGGTTCGAATCCCGAGTATAGATCTCCTGCGTGAGCAGGGGGTTGGACTAAATGACCTCCAAGGTCCCTTCCAACTCTGTTACTGTTACTGCTGGCAACTTACCGCAGCTTTAGAAGCAGGATGAGGCCGCGCCTCTCTGATCTTGTTTGGACTAAGAAGCTAAGCAGGTCAGACTGAGATACAGGTAGTCTTCGACTTACGACCACGACCGAGCCCAAGATTTCTGTTGCTAAGTGAGACGTGTGTTCAGTGAGTTTTGCCCCATTTTACGACCTTTCTTGCCACCGTTGTTAAGTGAATCCCTGCGGTTGCTAAGTGATCAACGCCGTTCTTAAGTGGATCTGGCTTCCCCATTGACTTTGCTGATCAGAAGGCTGCCAAAGGGGATCGCACTGCGACCGTCATTAAATATGAACCACTTGACAAGCCTTTGGATTTTGATCACGTGACCAAGGGGGATGCTGGAATGGTTGCAACTGTGAAAAAAAGGTTATACAGTAAGCCCCTTTTTTCAGTGATGTTGTAACTTTGAACAGGCACTAAGTCAAGGACTCACTGTAATTGCAAAGGTGCTTTTTCAGGAGCCACCTGGACATTTTTGTTTTTTCTTTGAAGACGTTTTGCTTCTCATCCAAGAAGCTTCTTTAGCTCTGAATGGGTGGTGGGGAATGGAAAGATTTATATTCAGATAGCTCTCAGCCCCATGATTTATATTCCTTAAGCTTCTTGGATCTCTCTCTCTCTCTCTCTCTCTCTCTCTCTCTCTCTCTCTCTCTCTCTCTCTCTCTCTCTCTAGCTATTTATCTATCTCCCTATCTAGCTATTTATCTCTCTGTCTCTCTAGCTATTTATCTCTCTCTCTATCTATCTCTCTATCTCTCTCTTTATCTCTCTCTCTCTATCTCTCTCTATCTCTCTCTCTATTTATCTCTCTATCTCTCTATCTCTCTATCTCTCTATCTCTCTATCTCTCT
>WNWU01000063.1:8840334-8909773 GCA_012654045.1 Ptyas mucosa | reverse complement strand
GGGGGGGGAGTGTACCATGTCCTCCCCCAGTCAGGACAAGAGGTGGATGGACACCAACCAATTCCAGGAGTCACAATCCTAGGAGGACTCAATGAATTTTTAGTAAAGTTTTATGGACCACACAGAACACTGTATGAAGGCAACATACAAAAAGTTAGGGTGGACCTTCCTGGCAAATCCCTATCTATTGGATTCATGAATAATTAAAGAAGTCACATCACTCAGTCTTTAGCAATTGATGGGCTATTTTAACAAGAGATAAACTGGTGAGTACAGTTTTTTTTCGGGACGCCTTGTGCACGGTCACTCATGCCCTTGTCACCTCCCGGCTGGACTACTGTAATGCTCTCTACATGGGGCTCCCCTTGAAGAGCACTCGGAGGCTCCAACTGGTCCAGAATGCGGCCGCGCAGGTGGTTATGGGTGCAACCCGATGTGCCCACGTGACACCCCTCCTGCGCGAGCTGCACTGGCTCCCAGTGGTCTTCCAGGTGCGATTCAAGGTGTTGGTTACCACCTTTAAAGCGCTCCATGGCATAGGTCCCGGTACCTTCGAGACCGACTTCTGCCTCCAATAGCCTCCCACCGGCCAGTTTGCTCACACAGAGAGGGTCTCCTCAGGGTGCCATCGGCCAAGTTATGCTGGCTGGCAACACCCAGGGGGAGGGCCTTCTCTGTGGGAGCCCCAGCCCTGTGGAATGAACTGCCCACGGAAATGCGTAAGATCTCCGACCTCCGGGTATTTCGCTGTGCCCTTAAGACCCTGTTGTTCCGCCAGGCCGGGCTATCAATGTAATAATTTTAAATTGGGTGTTTTAAATTTTTTGGGGTCTTAAACTGAGCCGAAATTATTTAATAATTTTAATAATTTTAATTGATGTTTTGTCTTGTGCTTTTAATAGGCTGTACACTGCCCTGAGTCCTTTGGGATATAGAAATAAAATTATTATTATTATTTATTCTTCTTCTTCAATACTTTAAAGAAAAGCTATACAGGTCCTCAACTTACAACCAGAAGGGAGATAGTAGCTAAGTGAGCTTTGCCCCCATTTTTCAACCTCTCTTGCCACTGTTGTTAAATGAACCACCTCAATTGTTTAAGCGAATAACACGGCTGGGTGAATTTATGATTCCCCACATCATAAATGCAATGGGTTATAAGTATGAAAAATGGCAATGAGTCACTTTTTCCAGTTCCATTGTAACTTTGAATGGTCACTAAACTAATTGTTGTAAGTTGAGCACTATCTGTATAGTCAATTTGATTTCTATGTACCGCATTTGGTTATGTCTACATGAAGAGGCATCGTTTTGGTTCTTTGAAGGCAATTAGCTATGGAAAAATCTTTGGAGTGGCAGAAATGGATAAGTCAGTGTCCTGTTCCGTTTTATTTCCTAAACCTTTCAACCCAATTAATTTTCCTCTTTCATGTTTCCCACTCTCTGTCTAGCATGTCAGTCACCAATCACAAGTAACACATATGGCTTGCAAAATGGCCTAGATTTCTTTAAATATCCTATTTCTTTAAAGAGCCTGGTGGCGCAATGGACTAAGTGCTGTTAAAGTAGCACTTAAGTTGCCAGCTGCCTGCAATTACTGTAAGTTCAAATCTCACCAGGCTCAAGGTTGACTCAGCCTTCCATCCTTTCTAAGGTAGGTAAAATGAACAATTAATCAATGGAACAACTTGCCTCCAGAAGTTGTGAATGCTCCAACAGTGGAAGATTTTAAGAAGAGATTGGACAACCATTCGTCTGAAATGGTATATAATGCAGTGGTGGGTTTCAAATTTTTTTACTATCTGTTCTGTGGGTGTGGCTTGGTGGGCGTAGTGGGCGTGGCAGGGAAAGGATACTGTAAAATCCCCATTCCCACCCCACTCCAGGGGAAGGATACTGTAAAATCTCCATTCCCACCCCACTCCAGGGGAAGGTTACTGCAAAATCCCCATTTCCTCCCGATCAGCTGGGACTCGGGAGGCAGAGAATAGATGGGGGCAGGGCCAGGCAGAATTTTTACTACCGGTTCTCCGAACTACCCAAAATTTCCACTACCGGTTCTCCAGAACTGGTCAGAACCTGCTGAAACCCACCCCTGATATAATGTTTCCTGCCTGAACAGGGGTTGGACTAGAAGACCTCTAAGGTCCCTTCTGATTATGTTATTCTGTTATATACAGGCAGAGTTTGAGTGAGGCACATTGTCCATACTGTGGCTTAATCAAGGAGATGTTTTTTTCCACCGGCCCATTTAGACCAATAGCATTGTGTTAATTGGACAAATATATATGTGTTCACCAATCTTAGGGCTATAAAAACTGTTCATCTGTTCAGTTGCAGGCCATTTAATTTTGGATGCCTCATTGCCAGTTGGTAACAGTAATTAGCATTCCCCGTACCGTGGCAGCTTCCCCGAAGCTATGCTAAGCAGGGTTGCCCTTTTGTGTGGAAACATAAGCAGAGTTGTGCAAATGAGTCTGGCCACCCATCTTAGAGACAGACGCTCGAGCTCCTGTTTCTTGGCTCAGGACGGCTGCCTTCAATGCCCACCTGCAGACCTTATTTACCGATTATTAATGACAGGAACTGTCAGAAACTTTGAAAGGCACAGCGTGGAATCTGGGGCTCTGCACCCCCCCACTCCACCCCCAACTATCCTCCGTAGAGCGGTAATTTCGTTGAATGGCATCTGATTCTACGTCCTGCTTTTTTCCTCGCCGTTCGTATGTTCCGAACGTTTGACTCTACAAAGAGAAAAAGCAGCTCCAGCCTGAGCATATGAGCGTGAACATTTGTTTGCTCTTCGGTTTATTGCCGCTATGAAATTCTGCAGTGCAGCTTGGGACCTTCCAAGAGACTTCGGTATGCTGTAAACCGAATGTGATTCGCTAAAGCTTTGAATGCAAGACCTTTGCCTGGGCTTCTTACACTTAGGCAAGAACAACAAAAAGTACACATATAGACTGGGTGAAAACAGGCTTAATAGCAGCGACTGTGAGAGGGATCTTGGAGTCTTAGTGGACAACCACCTAAATAGGAGCCAGAATGGCTCCTATTTTTTCCCGAATGCCATCACTCTGCTAAACAAATAATTCCCTCAACACTTGATTGATTTACTAAGTCTGCACCACTATTAATCTTCTCATCGTTCCCACCACCCATCTCCTTCCACTTATGACTGTATGACTGTAATTTTGTTGCGTGTATCCTTATGATTTATATTGATATTGTTTCCTGATTGCTTATTTGTGCCCTATGACTATCATTAAGTGTTGTACCTTATGATTCTTGATGAATGTATCTTTTCTTTTATGTATACTGAGAGCATCTGCACCAAGACAAATTCCTTGTGTGTCCAATCACACTTGGCCAATAAAAAATTCTATTCTATTCTATTCTATTCTATTCTATTCTATTCTATTCTATTCTATTCTATTCTATTCTAGAAGTGTGCAGCGGCAGCCAAAAAAGCCAATGCATCAGGGGTGAAATGCCCACGATTCAGACTGGATTGGACGATCCGGTAGCGATTGTGGCTGGTGGTTCGGAGAACTGGTAGAGATGGCAGTGCAAGGCTCCGCCCACCCACCTGGGTGTCATTACCACCTGTTGCTTCTCGTCCTGCCCTCAGGTGCTTTGGAGAATAGTTTGACTCCCTCTTCTTTGTGGCAACCCCTGAGATATTGGAACACTGCTATCATGTCACTCCTAGTCCTTCTTTTCATCAGACTAGACATACCCAATTCCAGCAACCATTCTTTAGATGTTTTAGCCTCCAGTCCACTAATCCTCTTTGTTGCTCTTCTCTGCACTCTTTCTAGAATCTCAACATTTTTTTTTACATCGTGGTGACCAAAACTGGGTGCAGTATTCCAAGTGTGGCCTTACCAAGGCATTAAAAAGTGGTATTAACACTTCACATGATCTTGATTCCATCTCTCTGTTTATGATGTTTTTAGTAACTAGATTCCTAGAGAGGCTCTGGAGGTTGGGGACAGCAAAAAAGTCACTTCCTGTCCCACTGGGAGTTGGGAAATGGGCCGTTTCAGACCTCCGGAGGGCCTCCAAGGGGGTGGGGAAGGCTGTTTTCGCCCTCCCCAGATGCATAGAGAGGATCTGGAGCCAGGTGAGAAAGAAAAGCAGGCCTACCGGGGGGGTTGTGCATGCACACGTGGGGTGGGGCACATAGAATTATGGGTGTGGGCACGTGTGAACCTCCCCCACCTTCCCTCCTGGCACGCAATGGCAAAAAGGTTAGCCATCACTAGTATAGGGTTTCCTGCTTGAGCAGGGGGTTGGACTAGAAGACCTCCAAGGTCCCTTCCAGCTCTGTTTTTCTGTTAGGTGGTAGAAAGCTTTTGATTTTGTGGGGAGCAACCTCAACAGTAAAGGAACCAGCAGTCTGGAAATATGCTGGAGACTAGTCCTTGGTAAAGCAATCATGAAAACCTTGGAAAAGATATTCAAATGCCATGATGTGTTCTACAGCTACAAAAGTCACAATTGTGCAAGCCATCCATGTGACCCTTTATGGAAACTAAAGTTGGACTTTAAAGAAATAGGACAGGAAGAATATTGATGTCTTTGCTTGTTGACATCGGGGAAGATTCCTCTGACTAACTTCGACATCAAGAAATGACTGTACTGTTGAGAGTCAAGAAAGAACAGATCAAGGATGGATCTTGGAGAAAAATCTATCTAAGTTGTCACTAAGAAACAACTCGATGGCGCATAATCAATCAAAAGGTCCCTTTCTCACCAATGGTTTTAAAAAAAAACAATCAAAGGACTACATTCATTAGCAAACAACATTATTGTACAATGAAGCAATTTTAAGAATAATAGATCAAGCAACTGACAAATCCCAAATTGTTGGGATTTCAGCATGCAATGAAATTTGATGCATTCTAGGATGCCGGACCACTTTGATAGGAAGTAATAAACGTTGCAAATAAAAATGGTGACAGTTTATAAAGATGACTAGGTGCAAATAGAAATACACATTACTTCCATAGCCAGGAAGATAAAGCAGGAATGGTTAACTTGATTGCTTAATTTAAAGAGGAAAATACATTCTTATTTGGATATCACTTCTGGACTTTGTGTTTGTGAAGGGGAAAAAAATGAAACTTTGATCTTGGTTTTGTTGATTAGAAAGATTTGGTGTTATAGAAATGGCTAGTTGCGTATTAATGTGTAAAAGCAAAAAGTTGAGGCTGGAGTGTATTTATCTTGTACTGAGCTAGGAAGAGTTGGAAGTTAATGCCCACTTTTCTTTCTTTTTCTCTTCCCCCTTGTATTTCACACTCCCTTTTCCCATTCCCTTTCCCGCCCTTAATTTCTTTTCTTTTCTTTTCTTTTCTTTTCTTTTCTTTTCTTTTCTTTTCTTTTCTTTTCCTTTCCTTTCTTTTCCTTTCTTTCCCTTTCTTTCTTTCTTTCCTTTCTTTCTTTCTTTCTTTTTTATATAATAAAATAAAAATTCCTTAAATCTTCTTTGCTTTCAGCTGTCAAAGTGTTTTCATGAATATAACCGAAGCCCCAACATAGCTGATCCTTGGCAGAAAGCGCTATGGATGGGAAGGACTCTTCTTTCTAACCCACATCAAACCTACACATTTAAACCAACTGGCATGGCACACAAAGAGTATTAAATTTCATCCTTTCAATTACATTCTTTTGTCAACCACAAATACCATCATTCTTTAACTATGCTCTCATGAACCTTTTATCTGTGGAATTTTTAGGTTAGGGTCCATTCAATGATACTAAACTAAGATGGTTTAAGATATGACATATCAGCTATGGACATTCTTAGATAAAAGAGAGTATTTGGATTTATTTCAGTGTGAATTCATTACACATATTGGAATGGGTTCTGCACTTTTTTTTTTTTGCTTTTTATTAGAAAGTGTGGAATGGCACCTGAACTGTAAATACTCCTGAAACTCAATAATATTAACTATGGGAATCTTCTAATGGGCCACGATGGCTCAGTGCTTGACACTGAGCTTGTCAACTGGAAAGCTGACAGCCCAGGTTTGAGACCTGAGTGCCGGGTGACAGGGTGAGCTCCCTTTCCTTGCTCCATCTCCCACCTACCTAGCAGTTTGAAAGCATGTAAATGCGAGCAGATTAATAGGTACCATTTTGATGAGAAGTGTTCCATCTGCCTGTGGTGAATAGCCATGCTGGACACGTGACCATGGAAAATGTCTTAGGACAACACTGGCTACCTACCGGGATCAATACCGTGCCTAGAGTCGGACATGACTGGACAGGGAAACCTTCACCTTTAGTCTTCTAAACTTATTAGTTTGATTAAGAGGCTCAGCTTCGGGCTGTTTCAGCTCCGACCTTTGAAGGCAATACTTCAGAAGATAATATTAGGTCACTGTTCTTTCTCATCAGAATTTCTTTTCAGGATCTAAGTCATTGATTTACCATAGTGAGTCCTTGTCAGATTATTCATGAACTGGCAGAGACATGGTAACAAGGTCAGTCAATGAATAGGCATAGCAACTAAGTCAGCCAATTGGGAGCTGAGACAGAGTGGAGCCAGGGCATGTCTTAGTCTGCAGCTTCTGAGCCTGTGCAGAGAATTGAACCTGAAACTTAGCAGTCTGTGCATGCTTGTCTGCTCTGCTGAAATGAAACTAACTGTTCTCTCCTGCTTTGTGTTTTGCTTATAACTGATACATTGGAAGAATCTTCTATATTGGTATTGTACATTTATCTTCATGTATTATTATGTATATAAAGAAGTTAATGAATCCTGCTGCATCAGTTATCCGTGTGTGCTTCTGGATTTGATTTTTTCAAGAAACTCTGACAGTTCTTCAAGCTTGGTCTTCTTTCACCAGCTATGCCTATTTCAGAACTTGAATGCTTCAGTCCTCCCATTAAACACTCTATATCCATCTGATTCCTCGAATGTATTGCTCATGGGAATGGCCATTTTTTTTAAAAAAAAAAATCCAACTGAACTGAAATGAACTGCCATTGTGCATCTCATTTCCTTTTTCTATTCAAATTTTTATTTTATTATATAAAATACCAAAAGAAAGAAAGAAAGAAAGAAAGAAAGAAAGAAAGAAAGAAAGAAAGAAAGAAAGAAAAAAATATATATGAATTTTTCAAGAATCTTGCAAACCTGAAAACTTGAAATTTCATTCTGGAAAATTACCAGCTAGGAAGTTTCATAAATTTTGAGGGGAAAAAAATACTTTAAAAACAGGAATGTTCATATTTATTTATTTTTTTGCCAAAAAAGAAAAACCAAGATCTTGTAGTTAAATCAACAAATAACGAATTCACCTATGTCATTTGTCACAAATCTTTTCAGCCGATCAAAAAAAACTCCATTAATCCATACTGATTTATAACGATAACTACATTTGAACCGAATCTCCTCTGACTGAGAATACAATCAGAAACAGGCAGAACACTTCCCACCTTGTTTAAATTAGATTCATTTTGCTGATTAATTATTCAAAGGAAAGTTTTAAAACATAAAACCTTAAGCGCTATTAAAAATTAATTGAATTCACTTTTTCATTGACCCATTCTGCCTTTGTGTATGTATTAGAAATCACACCTAATAATCCGAATAGATGTTTTAGACCTAACTTAGTAATCATTCTGACATCTGCCAGCTAATTGTGCATTCATAAATATTGATTTCAGGTTCATTCCTTTCTTAAAAAGCACCTTATTTTCCTACATCCTTATCATGCCGTTTCAAATCCGACAAGTTTTTCTTTTAGATTCCAACAAAATATCTTTTAAAATATTCATTTGATTGCTTATTTGCTAATCAGGAGGGTTGTTGGTTGTCCCTGCTCATGGCAATTTAGTTGTAAGCTAAGATGCTCTGTAGCCAACCTCATTCAGCCTCACTCCCTGGTGTTGAATTGAGAGGGTCAGAAGAATTAAAGTTATAGTAAAGTTGCGGTAGAGTTACTGTACCTGACTTTTTGAAGGCTTTAAATACACACCTTTGTAAAACAGGTTTTAAATGATTGTCCTAGTTTTGATTCTAATCTTTATGGGTTTAACTTTCGTTTTATATCTCAGTGGAAACCAATGAGAAACCTCCATAGCTGATAATACATGTATAGGAAAGAAGGGAGGGAGGGAGGGAGGGAGGGAGAGAGGCAGGAAGGGAGGGAGGGAGGGAGGGAGGGAGGAAGGAAGGAAGGAAGGGGGAAGGGAAGGAAGAAGGGAGGGAGGAAGAAAAGAAAGAAAGAAGGAAAGGAGGAAGGTGGAGGGAAGGAGGGGAGGAGAAGGGAAGGGAAAGAGGAAGGGAGGCATGAAGGAAAGAAAGAAAGAAAGGGGGAAAGTGGAAGGAAGGAGGGGAGGGGAGGGGAAGGGAAGGGAAGGAGGAAGGGAGGAAGGAAGGAAGGAAAGAAAGAAAGAAAGAAAGAAAGAAAGAAAAAAAGAAAGAAGGAAGGAAGGAAGGAAGGAAAGAAAGAAAGAAAGAAGGAAGGAAGGAAGGAAGGAAAGAAAGAAAGAAAGGGGAAAGGTAGAAGAAAGGAGGGGAAGGGAAGGGAAGAAGGAAGGAAGGAAGGAAGGAAGGAAAGGAAGGAAGGGGGAAGGGAAGGGAAGGGAAGGGAAGGGAAGGAGGAAGGAAGGAAGGAAGGAAGGAAGGAAAGAAAGAAAGGGGGAAGGTGGAGGGAAGGAGGGGAAGGGAAGGGAGGGAGGGAGGAAGGAGTGAATGAAAGAAAGAAGGAGAGAAGGAATATCTATATCTATATCTATATCTATATCTATATCTATATCTATCTATATCTATCTACCTACCTACTTACCTATCTATCTGCCTTCTGCAGGATGGCTGGAGAAGGCAACGTGCCTTTTATTTTACTGATAAATTCAGAAAGATCCATCTTTATACCATACATGGTTATTCAAAAGGAAACCTCCAGAAAAGCAGGACATATTTCCATATAGTGGTGGAATGAGCAGCTGGAGAAAAAATGGAAAGAAGGTTAGCAGTATGTCTATGGAGATTCTCAATCATCCAGGCATAGTTGTCTCCCAGGTGTTTTTTCAAGTATCTATGGCACCTACGGTACCTATCCTTCCATCCCCTCAACATCCAGTCACAACTGATGAAACTTCTTGGATGAGAAACTAAATGTCTCCTTCTCTTCTCCTTCTCCTTCTCCTTCTCCTTCTCCTTCTCCTTCTCCTCCTTCTCCTTCTCCTTCTCCTTCCTCCTTCCTTCTCCTCCTCCTCCTCGTCCTCGTCCTCCTCCTGGAAATCTAATTCCTTTTTTTAAAAAAAGCACTATGAGAAAATGTTGGCAATAGTACCACAGCTTCCCAGGGACATTCCAGATAGGGCCCCAAGACAAGAAACTGCACAATCCTGAACTGGATGGAGGAGGGAAGAAGAGATTCAGGGTAACCACACCCTAGAATCTCCCAGGGTATATCTATTAAAAGGTTATAGTGTTTGTCTGGGGAGATTTTCTCTATTAGGTGTAAGCAAATCAATACCTGGATTTGATTGGATCACACAGTGTCATCTGTGGCCATGGATCTGACAATACAAGTCAGAAAAATATTATTGGCATAGGATGTCCAGCGAGGTGCTACAATATAATGTTAGCATGGATATTGGAAGGTAAATAGACTTTTAAAGCATACTGTAATTGCCAAGTTATAACATAATTGGCTGGTACTTGATAATGTATATAATATATCTACAAAAGTACATACTTTTGTGTTAGTCATGGTTCTTGGAGGCCACCTGGGCAAGTCCTTGCAGTTTTCTTGGCAAGATTTGAGATTTTGAATACATAGCGGAAAAAGGGAACTTGAGAGTTCACAAGGTTGATGCCTTATGGAAGAAAACCGTGGCTGAATCTGGACATTCTGCTTCGGATACCTCCCAGAAGGTAGCAAGGAAAACAGGTTGTGAAAAGGATGTGTAACATCCCAGATTATCCTGCGGCTCTTGGTCAAGCATCGCTTATGTGCTACAACCTGGATAGAATGAAGTGAACTACCAATAATTTTTTCTGACGTCCTCACCACTCTCTGCACTGCCCTCCTGTCTGAAGTATTAATGCTTCCAAGCCACACAGTAATGCAATATGACAGGATGCTCTTGATCGTCCCTCTATAGAAAGTGATGAGGAAGAGAGATTGGCCAAGATGTTCTTGAACAGGTTCCCGGAATGTTGGAGATGTGGTCATAAACAAGGAACGTTCTATCACATGTGGTGGACCTGCCCTAAGATTAGAAAATACTGGTGTAAAATAAGAAAATGGTTGGAAGAGATAGTTGAACAGAGGATAGGGATGAAGCTGGAACTATTTCTTTTGGGCATTTTTTAAGGTAGGTAAAATGAGGACCCAGATTGTGGGGGCAATAAGCTGACTGTTCTGTCCCCGTCCCCCACATGCACAAACCCACACAGACAGACGAGGGTTAAATGACTGGCACACACGGAGGTTTCGTTATCAAGGCTTTCCCTATGGGAACCGGCTGCCAAGTTCTTTACTAAACAAGGGGGTGGTGGTATTCCTTCACCAGATAACAAACACATACACACCAGCTGGGAAAAACACAGTCCAAATTCCAATCCTTGAAGCCGACTGAGGTTTGACATCAAGAAACTAACAAGAATAAAACTTTGTCCGTCACAGAATTCAAACAGCCACCCCACTCCTTTATATAGCCTGTGGGGTGTGGTCCAGTGACTCAGCTAATCCCTGGCACGCCTCCTCATTTGCTGGGATCTTTTAGCACGCCGACGCTGACGTGGGTCCAGCCACAGCTTGTCTCCCTCATCACTTTCCGACCGATCGGAGACACTTGGCTCCTGGCTAATCTCCTCTCCTTCGGCCGGCAGCTGAGGAATTGCCAGAGAGGAGGGGCCGGGGGAGGGAGGCCTGGCCGGCTCCTCTCCTTCATGTTCGGAGCCTTCTTCCTCTGATGCGATGGCCTCGGGGGTCGGAGCCACAACACTGACTTTGTATAAATATATACAAAAGGCTATTGCTTAACGCATTGTAAGCCGCCCTGAGTCTCCGGAGAAGGGCGGCATATAAAACAAATTTTTAAAAAAGTGGGGGGGGGGAATGGAGAAAAAATTACAGTATATAACATTACATATATTAACTGCAGGTAGAATTGTCCTAGCACAAAATTGGAAACAATCAGATATTCCTCCGGACCAAATTATAATTTAAAAAAATATATGATTGTGCAGAAATGGATAGACCGTCTATGGAAATGAAGGAGAGGGAAGAAACCGAGTATTACTAAATTTGGAACAGATGGAATTCCTGGCTTGAGAGTAAACATAAAACCTGAGGGATAATCTGTTAAATATAATATGTAGAAGGTAAAACTGTTGAAGAAATATAGGATATGAAACTGAATTGTGAATAGATGTTACTATAATTTAAATAAGGATGTAATTTAAGATAGAGATATATGGAATTAGAATCCTTGTAAATATGTTTGTTATGATAGAGATACCGATATGGGAAAAGCTGTCATTAGTGTTAAATTTTTACTGTGTCTTTTCCTTTGTTTTTTTTGTTGTTGTTGTGTTTTTTGTATTATGTGTTTTATATGTTGGAAATTTAATAAATATTTTTTTTTAAAAAAAGAAAGTGGTGAGGACAGGGGAAGGAAGATGTACTTTTTTCATGCGATGCAGTCAATGCAGGTGCTGCTGTGTCCACTTCACCAGTGTCTCACTTTTGAGTGACCAAATTGGCCTACTCATTAGCTGCACACTCAGAAACTTGTCTATGGAGATTCTCATTCATCCAAGGTCATCCATTGTCTCAAAGGTGCTTTTTTCAAGAGGAAACTGGACTTTCTGGTTTTTTTAAGATGTTTTGCTTCCCATCCAAGAAGCTGAAGAAGCTTCATGGATGAGAAGTGAAACGTCTTCAAAGAAAAACCAGAAAATCCAGTTGCCTCTTGAAAAACCAACTTTGGGACACTCAAAAATTTGATGCTGCTAACTACCTCTACAGGCAAATCATTAATCCACAGAGGTGTATAAAACCACATATAATTTTAGATGTAAGCCACATTTTGGAATAAAACAACTTCATGGGTAGGGGGAGGGGAAAGCAAGGGAGATGCAGAGTGAGGAAGAAGAAGGAATTAGAGATCCAGTGGAGGAAGGGATTCATTGGGCCAAATTCCTAAGTACACCAGGTTCCTTACCTAGTAATTGGCTGTATTGGGACTGTTGAAAGCTATAGTTTTACAGTATAGGTCAGGCGGCAACCTTAAACACTCAAAGAGCCACAAAGGTCCTAACCGGAAGCCCTCGTTCAATTCTGGAGCCGACCATAGAGTCTCCTCCTACCACAGCATCCTTTTTCCTCTACCAGTCCTAACCGAAAGCCCTATCAATTGTGGAGCCGACCAGCAACAGGGAGCCGCAGCAGAGGGATGAAAGAGCCACATGCGGCTCCAGAGCCACGGGTTACTGACCCCTGGTATAGGTAGTCCTCAATTTACAACCATTCATTTAGTGACCATTCAAAGTTACAGCGGCATCTCCATGGTCAACGTGATCAAAATTCAGACGCTTGGCAACTGGCATGAATTTATTGCAGTGTCCTGGGATCCTGGGATCCCCCTTTGCGACTTTATGACAAGCAAAGTCAAAGGGGAAGCCAGATTCATTTAACAACCATGTTACTAATGTAACAGGTACAGTGCTTCCTTTAACAATTGTGGGAAGAAAGGTCGTAAAATGGGGCAAATTTCACTTAACAATTGTCTCGCTTAGCAACAGAAATTTGGATCTCAATTCTGGTCGAAAGTTGAGAAGTACCTGTATCTACAGAGCCCCATATTCCCCAAATCAGTCTTGGAGATCCATTACTCAGTGTAGGTCAGTGTCACTCAACCAATGATACCCCAGGTGAGAGTCCTTCAGTCATTTAGATGGGAAGCAGAAGAGAGGAATTTCTACTCACAACAGTTTGTTTAGTTAAATAAGTGACTGTCTGGATGCTTGTATTTTATTATTTTAATTGTTTTATTTTTATTTTATTTTATTTTTTATTTTACGATTTTATTACTATTTTATTTTATTATTTTACTGTTTTATTTCATTATTTTATTTTTATTATCTTACTATTTTATTTTATTGTATTTTTATTTATTTTATTACTTTATTTTATATTTTATTTTACTGTTTTATTTTACTGTTTTATTTTATTTTTCTTTTCTTTTAATATTTTAATATTTTCTTTTTTATTTTAATATTTTATTTTTATTTTATGATTTTATTTTATGATTTTACTATTTTTTTTTCTTTTCTTTTATTACTTTTATTACTTATTTTATTACTATTTTATTTTATTTATTTTTATTTTATTATTTTACTGTTTCATTTTATTGTTTTATTTTATTTTTATTTTAATATTTTATTTTATTATTTTACTATTTTATTTTATTTATTTTGTATTTATTTATTATTTTATTTTATTTATTTTATTTTAAAAAACGGCGAGCGAGAAGGCCGATCTCACTTAAAAGAATCGCGCGTTCTCGCGCCCGAGGAAGCTCCTGTTACTCAGCTCCGCCCCTTCCTCCTCCTCCTCTCCTCCTCCGAGGTGGAGAGTTCTACAAAAAAAAAAAAAAGCAAAAAAAGCGTTCTCTTCCCTTCCACGGAAGGAAGGAAACTTGGCCTCGGCGGCTTGCCGTACGCGAAGCCTTTAAGCAGCGTGAGAGTTGGAAGAGCGAGGGTTCCCTTTTCCGTTCCCTGCTGCGGCGCTTGCAGCTGGTGGGTTGGAACTTTCACGCTCGCGGGATTCGAAACGTCACAATGGCTCAGAACGTTCAGAGTGTTACATTGTCTCTCACGCTGCCCATCACTTGCCACATTTGCTTGGGAAAGGTAAACGCCAGCCTCGCCTTTGGGCTGATTACAAAGGGACCGCGCGGAGTGGGAAACGTGTCCGGCGCCGACGCCACTCCCTGGGAAATGCGCGTGGGACGCAGAAAAGCCCCCGGTTGGGGAAAGCGCTTCTTTTTTTTCCTTCATTCCACGCGTTCTTTCTTCTCTCTATTTCTATCTCTCTCTTTTTTTTCTCCTCCCTTTTCTCTTATTAAAAAAAAAACCAACAAAAACCCGCCGCGTGGCTTGAATGGGCGATTCTTTGGGAATCCTAGCTTTGTCCTCGCTTTGAAACGAGGCTCGCCGAAAAGCTTAAGAGAGTCTGCGGTGGCTTTTAACGAGACAGGAGGAGGAAGGCCTTAGATTAGATGGAGGAGAATGGCATGGGAGCAAAACCGGGGCATTTGTGCTTTAGGGGGAAGCTGTGTTTCCGCTTTCCAAGCGTACTTTCAATGGTCGGCATAATAATAAATAATAATAATAATAATAATAATAATAATAATAATAATAATAATAAAAAATCATCTTAAGAAGGTACTTGGTTGATACCTAGGACGCTGGCAGCAACAACCATTAGCACCAGTCAATAGTATTTATGACATTTTTAAATGATCAGCTGACTGTGTTTCATGTTTAATGAATAAAAGAAATAATAATAAAAATAATAATAATACCTGGTTGTTACCTAGGATGCTGGCAGCAACCTGTATCAACCATCAGTGCCAGTCAGTAATAATTGCGATACATTTTTGAATGTTGAGTTGACTGAGATTCATGTTTAATGAATAAAAGAAATAATAATAATAATAGTAATAGTAATAGTAGTAATAATAATACTTGGTTGATACCTAGGATGCTGGCAGCAACCTGTATCAACCATCAGTGCCAGTCAATAATAATTGTGACAAATTTTTAAATGATCAGTTGACTGAGTTTCCTGTTTAATGAATAAAAGAAATAATAATAATAATAATACTTGGTTGATATACCTAGGATGCTGGCAGCAACCTGCATCACCCATCAGGGCCAGTCAATAATAATTGCGATACATTTTTGAATGTTGAGTTGACCGAGTTTCCTGTTTAATGAATAAAAGAAATAATAATAATAATAATACTTGGTTGATACCTAGGATGTTGGCAGCAACCGGTATCAAACATCAGTGCCAGTCAATAGTATTTGTGATACATTTTTGAATGTTGAGTTGACTGAGTTTCATGTTTAATGAATAAAAGTATAATAATATCATTCTTGCTGCCAGGCAAATGTAGCAGAGCTTCAGGAAAACCCCTGGCAAGGAAAAGACAGAACTGAACACGATTTGATTTCCCTTCTCTCTCTCTCTCTCTCCCTTCTCCTTCTCCTTCTCTCCTTCTTGTATGTTTCCTTCTTGGCTGGCGAAGATTCATGCCTTTCAGGTTATCGTTTTTGTCAGTAGCTGTGAGTAACCCATTTGGGGGTTTGGTTTGGTGCTTAATTGAGGTTGATAGGCTGAATAACAGAGAGCCCGTCGTCTTATTGCTAACCATTACAGGTAGTCCTTGGCTTATGACCACAATTGAGCCCAAAATGTCTATTTATATCTGTTGTTGAGCGAGACATTGGTTCAGTGAGCATTGCCCCGTTTTACAACCTTTCTTCACTGCAGTTGTTAAATTTAGAACGCCGGTTCTTCAGTGATGAACCTGGCTTCCCTGTTGAGTTCGCTTGTCAGAAAGTCTTTTAAAAAAGGGGGATCGCAGGACTCGGGGATGCTGCAACCGTCATAACTATGAACTAAGTGTGTCTAAGTTTTGATCACACGAGCATGGGGATGCTGCAGAATTTGGAACTGAGAAAAAATGGTCGTAAGTCCTCCTTTCCCCCCCCCCCAGTGCTGTTGTAACTTTGGACGGTCACTAAATGAACTGTCGCAAGTCGAGGACCGCCTGTACGGATGGCTGAAAGACTCTTCTTCCTCTCTGCATGTTGTGTTGAAGCTCGTTGGGTTTTCCCTCGCTTATCATCTTCTAAGGTCAAAAATCTTGAAAAGATTTTGAAAGTCTGAAATTGTAAACTGGTTGTGACAGCTCATTCTGAGCTACAGGGATTTCGGATCTGTATTATTACCTGCCTTTTTCTCTGATCTGTTGTGGTTTTCCGCTGTCCTTATCCTTCCGCATTTGTTAGATTTATGAGGTGTCCAGTTTTTCCCCCTAAGACAATAATGTGACTGTCATGGCCCATGGACTTTCCTTCTCCCCCCCCCCCCCCCTCAGAATTGGGGACTGTTCTCCTGATGGCCCGGTCCATTATTGAGTTCTTCCTCCTGAATTGGCATCTAAGAAATTGTCTTATTGGTAGGCTCTTGCAAAAAAAGGTAAATTAAGGTTTCCCAGAGTTTGGTGCTCATCTCCGTTACTTGGCCGAGGGAGCCATTGTGGTCCGAAGACATTTTCTGTGGACATGTGTGGCCAGCATGGCTAAACACCAAAGATGCACAGAACTCTGTTACTCTTCCTATTGAAGTGGTACCTGTTCATCTACTTGCATTTGCGTGCTTTCAAAACTGCTAGGTGGGCAGGAGGTGAGGCAACAACGGGAGCTCACCCGGTTGCACAGTGCTCAGGTTCTCGAACCCGAGCTGTCAGCTTTCCAGTTGACAAGTTTCAGCGTCTTTAACCACTGAGGCATCGCTCCACAATGCAATCACTTTGCAATGATGATATATCTTCTCATCTATTTCATTTCCATATAAAGATATTAACTGTATCATTTTTCTTCACTTTTCTCTGTACAAGGAGCACTTAAAGATAAAATAAAAAACAAATAGCAATAGCACTTAGACTTATGTACTGCTTCACAGTGCTTTCCAACCCTCTCTAAGCAGTTTACGGAGTTAGCATATTGCCCCAACAATCTGGGTCCTCATTTTACCAACCTTGGAAGGCTGAGTCAACCTTGAGAATTGAACTTCTGACAGTGGGCAGAATTAGCCTGCAATACTGCATTTTAACCGCTGCACCACCACAGCACAGCCTATATACATTTGAATAAAAATGCATATGTTAAAAATGGATAATGAAAGCAGAGGTATCTTTTTTTTAAAAAAAAAATTGTTTTATATGCCACCCTTCTCCGGAGACTCAGGGCGGCTTACAATGCGCTAAGCAATAGCCTTCATACTTTTGTATATTTATACAAAGTCAGCTTATTGCCCCCACAAACTGGGTCCTCAATTTACCTACCTTAGAAAGGATGGAAGGCTGAGTCAACCTTGAGCCTTGGTGAGATTCGAACCTGCAATAATTGCAGGCAGCTGGTGTTAATAACAGGGTGCTTTAGACCACTGTACTATCCAAGGCTCTTGCAGATTTATGTTTATGCAAATGTAGATGATATAGATGATTATATAGACTTAATGTATGTGTAGATTTAGCCTTGCAATGACATTTTTGCTTCCCTCCCAATCCCGAGGACATTGTCCTTCAATGATGATAAGCTTAGTCTGTGTGATAAAGGTCAGACTCATGAAATGGATATTTCTAAATTAATGCATAAATAAGATGATCAGACTCCAAGATGTAAAGACAGGGACCACTAACACAAACCTTGGTTTGGCTTCTGTGTCTTTAATTTGATTATCAATTAGCTGTATCTCACTTCCATCTTTATGTATTACCTGAGTCAACCTTGAGCCGGTGAGAATCGAACTGCAGGTAGCTGGCAGTCAGCAGAAGTAACCTGCAGTACTTCATTCTAACCACTGCGCCACCACGGCTTATATGGCTAAATAAATGTCAAAATAGTATTAATATCTACTAATGGTCTGATGGAACAGTATGGGTAACCCTCACCTTAAAACTATTCATTTAGTGACCGTTCAAAGAGGCAACAGTGCTAAAAAAAAGGTGACAACCATTTTTCATACTTAATGACTGTTGCAGCATTCCCCAGGGTCATGTGATCAGAATTCAGATGCTTGGCAACTGACTTGTCCTTACGATGGTTGCAGTGTTCCGGGCTCATGTGATTTCCCCCTTTTGCGACCTTCTGACGAGCAAAGTCAATAGGGAAGCCAGATTCACTTAACAACCAAGTCACTAAACAACTATAACTACTAACTTAACAATTGCAGTGATCTGCTTAACTCAGGGGTCTTCAAACTTGGCAGCTTTAAGACTTGTGGACTTCAACGCCCAGAATTCTCCAGCCAGCTATGCTATGCTGGAGAATTCTGGGCATTGAAGTCCACAAGTCTTAAAGCTGCCAAGTTTGAAGACCCCTGCCTTAACTGAAGCAAAAAGAAAAAAAGTCATAAACAGAAATTGTGGGCTCAGTTGAGGACTAGCGCTGCAGTTTTTACTGTTGCCTAATTTGGCAGCGAGGAAGTCTAACATTCCTTAGAAAGGAGCTGGCCTCTAAGGAAGATTGGAGACCAGTTTCTCCATTTTGGCCACCTGAAAATATGTGGACTTCAACTCCCAGAATACCGCAGCCAGCGTTCGGGCTATAGAACAATGAGCTGGCTCATACAAGAGGAAGTGGATTTTCAGTTATCCTGAAATTTTATAAAAGCAAAAAGCAGAAGTAACAGGAAGCCTCTGTTGTTTAATCCCGGCTGCGTACGGTCTCTTAAATGTACAGCGGATTCCAACCTGGCCAACATACTTGCATATTTTGCATACTTTTTGGTGAGAATTCATCACAGTGGGTGTTACCGTAATCTGGAGATAAACACATAATTATCATTATTAAATGTATTATCCCCATATCTTCTTGGAGCTTAGGGCAATACGTATATATATGTATATGTGTATATATAAATATGTGTGTGTGTGTGTGAGAGAGAGAGAGAGATAAAAAGTAAAGGTTCCCCTTGCACATATGTGCTAGTCGTTCCCTACTCTAGGGGGCGGTGTTCATCTCCATTTCAAAGCCGAAGAGCCAGCACTGTTGGAAGATATCTCCGTGGTCATGTGGCCGGCATGACTAAACGCCAAAGGCGCACGGAACGCTGTTCCCTTCCCACTAAAGGTGGTCCCTATTTTTCTACTTGCACTTTTTACGTGCTTTCGAACTGCTAGGTTGGCAGAAGCTGGGACAAGTAACGGGAGCTCACCCCGTAACGTGGCACTAGGGATTCGAACCACTGAACTGCCAACCTTTCGATTGACAAGTTCAACGTCTTAGCCACTGAGCCACCGCGTCCCAATATATGTATATATATAGAGAGGGGGGAGATAGAGAGATATATATAGCATCCATATATATATATATAAGGATCCATATATATATTTTTATCCCCAGCCCGATAAAGTAGATTGAGTTGAGAGAGAGCGAAAACTGGCTGCAAATCAAGTTAATTCCAAGGTCAAATGAATTTGAACATGATTCTTTCTAGTCCCGGTGCAAAAATTCAACCCCTACTTTATTAAAACATTGGTCCTGTGCTATGAATGTTTCGTTTTCAAGAAAGAAGGCAAGAAGACTAATGAAATCTTTATTATAGTCACAGACCAGCATAAGCATTTTCATTATGGTTCTGTCCCACAGCGTGAATAAGATTAAGAAACTCCTAACTTTGCACCTGAATGCAGAGTAGCAGTTTGTTTGCTTTATATTCTATATGTAGGAAATTGGCTGAAGTATGGATGGCATTACTTTAATATTGGCAATTATATGTGGGGTTGGGTCATTATTGTGTAACATACCGGTATTATTTTTTTTTAGACTTGTTTGGAGTATAATTTAAGGACAAAGATTGATTGGATTAGCTCAAAAATGGGTAGACGTTAGGCAGGAATCTTTAAGTGATTTTCCATTTATATTCTATATAGGAAATAGGCTGACGTATGGATGGCATTAGTTTAATATTAGCAGTTATATGTGGGGTTGGGTCATTGTGTAAGATATTTCTTTTTTTCAGACTTCTTTGGAGTATAATTTAAGGACAAATATGTATTGGTTTAAGAAGGGATGCGGTGGCTCCGTGGCTAAGACGCTGAGCTTGTCGATCGAAAGGTCGGCAGTTCAGCGGTTCGAAACCCTAGTGCCGTGTAACGGGGTGAGCTCCCGTTATTTGTCCCAGCTTCTGCCAACCTAGCAGTTCGAAAGCACGTAAAAAATGCAAATAGAAAAAAATAGGGACCACCTTTGGTGGGAAGGTAACAGAGTTCTGTGTGCCTTGGGCATTTAGTCATGCCGGCCACATGACCACGGAGACGTCTTCGGATAGTGCTGGTTCTTTGGCTTTGAATTGGAGATGAGCACCGACCCCTAGAGTCGGGAACGACTAGCACATATGTGCGAGGGGAACCTTTACCTTTATGTATTGATTTAGCTCAAAAATGCTTTAGCTTAAGTGACTTTCCGTTTATATTCTATATAGGAAATAGGCTGAAATATGGACGGTGTTAGTTTAATATGGGCAATTATATGTGGAGTTGGGACATCGTTGTGTAATATTACATTTCTCTTTTTTTTCCAGACTTGTTTGGAGTATAATTTAAGGACAAACATGAGGTATTGGTTTAGCTCAGGAATAGCTCATAATGTTAAGATAGGAATCTCTAGGTGATTTTTCAGTTTGAGAAAGAAAATGTGAATTGCTCATTTGAATGTAAAAAAACCGTATTTTTCTGAGTATAAGATGCACCTTCCCCCCCCCCAAAAGGGAGTGAAAATTTAGGTGCGTCTTATACACCGAATGTAGCCACGCCCACCCACTGGCCCCCACCCTTTGGCCTCTGCCTCCCAGCAGTTTATCTCCTTGCAGCAAGCAACAAGAAGAAACAGTTCATTTCAGCTTCAGCACAGCCTAATTAGCACAAATTGATTGGATCGGCCTCCCGACTCTCAGCTGATTTGCTCTCAGCTGGTTTGCGCAGGGCTCTGCTGCTTGCTGCAAAGAGATCAATTGCTGGAGCAGATTTTTTTTTCCTTGTGCTAATCAAACTATGCTGAAAATGAAAATGAAAGTAAAGTAGGCTATTTGCTGTTTGCTGCAACGAGGCAAAATTGCTCAGAGGCAGAGGCAGAGGCAGATTTCTTTTTTCTTATTTTCCTCACCAAAAAAGGTAGGTGCGCCTTATACTCCGGTGCATCTTATACTCTGAAAAATACAGTAATCCTCTTTCTGAAGAATGGGAGAAGAACTGGATGAATTTGTGGGTGGAAAAAAAAATGACGGAAAAGAATCTCTGGATTAGTAATGCAGGTTAAGAAATATGACGCGTAAATAAAGAAAATGCATTTGGAGATGTATAAGTCCTAAGCTGGTGACTAATTGGAAGTTTCTACCGATAGAAGGAAGTCGTATAATTTTGTCAGGGGGAAAAAAAAACCTGGATGTAAGCCATTGGCGTTCTTGAGAAGACACGCCGCATAGTTTCCAAAACATGTTTATGAAACTGAAGCAAGCTTGTTGTTTATTTATCCCTCTATTTAGAAATCGAAAAGTGAAAGCAGTACAGGTAGTTCTCGACTTACGACCCATTCACTGAGTGACTGTTTGAAGTCACAATTGAACCCTGAGTTGAAGAAGTCTCTCTGAACTGATAGAGGAGAATATTTGTATGTCGAGGTTGACGCGAGGGCTTCTTGTTGCTTTCTGAGCTTGGTGGTTTTCGCACAGACGTTTCATTGCCAAACTAGGTAACATCATCAATGCGCCTTGTTTGGGTAATGTTACCTAGTTTAGGTGATTTAGGCATAGTTTCCAAAACATGTTTTTGAAACTGAAGCAAGCTTGTTGTTTATTTATCCTTCTATCTAGAACAGGGGTCAGCAATCTGTGGCTCCAGAGCCACATGTGGCTCTTTGGGCCCTCTGCTGTGGCTCCCTGTCGGGTGATCCCACCACTAGCTGGCCCCGCCCCCTGCCCTCCCCATCCAGTCACTCGTCGCCTGGCCTGAGAAGGTAAGGGCGATGGTGGGGGATGGAGAAGCGGCCAGGACAGAGACAGAGAGAGGGGGAGAGAGAGAGAGAGAGAGAGAGAGAGGGGGAGAGAGAGAGAGAGAGAGAGGGGGAGGGGAGGGAGGGGAGAGAGAGAGAGATGTCAAAATGATTTTGTGGTTCCCGGTATTTTTTAACAACTGGTTCTCTGCCCTAATGACCAGCTGGGTAGGCATGGCTGGGGGGCGGGTCATGTGACTGGTGGAAGTGAGTGACGTCGAGTTGGCCACGCCCACCCAGGTTTTGTGGCTCCCGATGTTTTCTTTTCTGTGGGAAACGGGTCCAAATGGCTCTTTGAGTGCTTAAGGTTGCAGACCCCTGACCTAGCAACTGAAAAGCACTACAAGTAGTTCTCGACTTACAACCCATTCACTGAGTGACTGTTGGAAGCTACAATTGAACTGAAGTTACAATTGAACTTCAGCTGAGTTGAAGAAGTCTCTTTAAAATTGATAGAGGAGAATATTTGTATGTCGAGGTTGAAATGAGGGGTTCTTGCTGCTTTCTGAGCTTGGTGGTTTTCTCGCAGACGTTTCATTACCAAACTAGGTAACCTCATCAGTACACCTTGTTTGGGGAATATTACTTAGTTTGGGTAATGAAACGTCTGCGAGAAAACCACCAAGCTCCTCGACGTACAAATATTCTCTTATCGGTTTAAAAAGAAACCACCAACCGAATTAGTGGAGAAGGCAAAATTAACTGCTTTAATTAGAGATAAACTCTAGCTGGACTAGGCAGCTTTATAAGAGACTGGAAACGGTTTGTGGACTTTCTACATCTTAAATCTAATAACAGAGGGTTAACAGAGGGATTTGAAGATTAGTGTAATATTTAGCTTGACCTGTTTGACTGCTTTTTCTTTTTTCTTGTTTCATATATATATATGCGGTATATACTGTGTTTCCCCGAAAATAAGACCCTGTCTTATATATTTTTGAACCCTGAAATAAGCACTTGGCCTTACTGTCATGCACTCAAAAGCCTGATTGGGTTTATTGATTGATTGATTGATTGATTGATTGGTTGGTTTGATTTATATGCTGCCCTTCTCTGGAGACTCAGGGCGGCTTACAATGCGTTAAGCAATAGCCTTCATACTTTTGTATATACCTGCTCAGTAGGGCTTTTGGGCCCTCCTAAGCGGTGTTCTTTTTTTATCCAAAGTCAGCTTATTGCCCCCACAAACCGGGTCCTCATTTTACCTACCTTGAAAGGATGGAAGGCTGAGTCAACCTTGAGCCTGGTGAGATTTGAGCTGGTGCTACTTAACAGCACTTTAGTCTGCTGCGCCCAAAAGGCTCTAATTATCAGAGGATATCTTATTTTGGGGGAAACAGGGTAAATATAAACACACACACTATAATCTCTCTCTCTATATATACCCCCTCTCTATTTATCTAATTATCTAGTTATCATCTCTCTCTCTCATCTCTCTATGTCTGTCTACACACATACACACAAACACACACAAACACATACAGGTGAAACTCGAAAAATTAGAATATCGTGCAAAAGTTCATTTATTTCAGTAATGCAACTTAAAAGGTGAAACTAATATATGAGATAGACTCATTACATGCAAAGCGAGATAGTTCAAGCCTTGATTTGTCATAATTTTGATGATGATGGCTTACAGCTCATGAAAACCCCAAATTCACAATCTCAGAAAATTAGAATATTGTGAAAAGGTTCAATATTCTAGGCTCAAAGTGTCCCACTCTAATCAGCTAATTAAGCCATAACACCTGCAAAGGGTTCCTGAGCCTTTAAATGGCCTCTCAGTCTGGTTCAGTAGGAATCACAATCATGGGAAAGACTGCTGATCTGACAGTTGTGCAGAAAACCATCATTGACACCCTCCATAAGGAGGGAAAGCCTCAAAAGGTAATTGCAAAAGAAGTTGGATGTTCCCAAAGTGCTGTATCAAAGCACATTAATAGAAAGTTATGTGGAAGGGAAAAGTGTGGAAGAAAAAGGTGCACAAGCAGCAGGGATGACCACAGCCTGGAGAGGATTGTCAGAAAAGTCCAATCAAAAGTGTTGGGGACTTTCACAAGGAGTGGACTGAGGCTGGAGTCAGTGCATCAAGAACCACCACACACAGAGGGATCCTGGACATGGGCTTCAAATGTCGTATTCCTCATCAAGTCGCTCCTGAACAACAAACAACGTCAGAAGCGTCTTACCTGGGCTAAAGACAAAAAGAACTGGTCTGTTGCTCAGTGGTCCAAAGTCCTCTTTTCTGATGAGAGCAACTTTTGCATCTCATTTGGAAACCAAGGACCCAGAGTCTGGAGGAAGAATGGAGAGGCACACACTGCAAGATGCTTGAAGTCCAGTGTGAAGTTTCCACAGTCTGTGTTGATTTGTGGAGCCATGTCATCTGCTGGTGTTGGTCCACTGTGCTTCATTAAGTCCAGGGTCAACACAGCCATCTACCAGGAGATTTTGGAGCACTTCATGCTGGAGCTTTATGGGGGTGCCGACTTCATTTTCCAGCAGGACTTGGCACCTGCCCACATTGCCAAAAGTACCAAAACCTGGTTCAATGACCATGGGATTACTGTGCTTGATTGGCCAGCAAACTCACCTGACCTGAACCCCATAGAGAATCTATGGGGCATTGCCAAGAGAAAGATGAGAGACATGAGACTGAACAATGCAGAAGAGCTGAAGGCCGCTATTGAAGCATCCTGGTCTTCCATAACACCTCAGCAGTGCCACAGGCTGATAGCATTCATGCCACGCCACATTGAGGCAGTAATTGATGCAAAAGGGGCCCAAACCAAGTACTGAGTACATATGCATGCTTATACTTTTCAGAGGTCCGATATTGTTCTATGTACAATCCTTGTTTTATTGATTTCATGTAATATTCTAATTTTCTGAGATTGTGAATTTGGGGTTTTCATGAGCTGTAAGCCATCATCATCAAAATTATGACAAATCAAGGCTTGAACTATCTTGCTTTGCATGTAATGAGTCTATCTCATATATTAGTTTCACCTTTTAAGTTGCATTACTGAAATAAATGAACTTTTGCACGATATTCTGATTTTTCCGAGTTTCACCTGTATATATCGTGTGAGTGTGTAAAAGGGGAGGAGAATTTATTGCTTTTTCTTTTCTTTCAGCACTCAGCCAGATTGGATCTTACAAGTTAAATGTTAAATCCAATTGACCACTTTTTCTTTTCTTTTTTGTACACTGTTTTTTCTTTTTTGTATGCTATTTTTTTCGTCATTGTTGTTAGGGCTGAACGCGTGTTTCTGCTTTGTTTCGTTTTGTTTGTTTTACTGTTCTGGTATTTCGTTCTCTATGACAGTGTTGGCAAACCTTTTCAGCACCAAGTGCCAAAATGGGAGCTCGCGCCTGTGCCAGAAACCGGAAGAAGCAGGCTCCCAGTACGCATGCGTGCGCAGGGAAGATAATCTTCCGGTTTCCGGTGCACATCCTGGTCTTCTGGTTTCTGGCGTGCATATGCACATGAAGATCATCTGTCCAGTGTGCATGCACGTGCTGGAACCTGGAAGTTCAGCCGCCCGGTACATATGTGCGTGCTGGGATGAGATCTGGTTTCTGGCACGCACATGCACATCGGCCACCTGGTCTTCCAGTTTCTGGCATGTATGCGTGTGCAAAGACCAGCTGGGCAGAGGGCATGTGCACGCCAGAAGTTTTCCTCCTTCCCCAAACAGTCAATCACATGGTCCAATCAAGATGTCATCCAGTTGCCTAGTAACTTCACTCCTCCTCTCTCCGGCCATCTCTGGGAATGTCCTTGGTTCCCAGGAGAAATGGCTTCACTAAGAGTCAGTCTACTCTTCTGGTTTCCAGCACATGCGCGCACGTGAAGACCAGCTGGCCGGCGCACCGGAACCCAGAAGAGCAACGGGCGACGGCTCGCATGCCCGGAAAGATGGCTCTTCGTGCCACTTCTGGCATATGTGTCATAGGTTTGCCATCACGGCTCTATGATAAAACAATTTATTAAAAAAAAAAAAAAGCCTCCAAGCTCAGAGAGCACCAAGGACTCCAAACTGCTTGATTTACATGCAATCCTGAGGAATGATCATGCATTCTTATTTCACATTCGTGAAATTGTTAATGACTCAATGCATGTTATAATATCCAGGTGAACTCAAGAGACCTGGGGCTTCTAGGTATAGATCAGTGATGGCTAACCTTTTTGCCATCGTGTGCCAAAAGCGGGGGAGCATTGGGGGGGGTTGCATGCATACGTGCCCACACTCATAATTCAGTGCAACCCACCCCCCCATGCATGCACGCATGACCCCCTTGCGCTCCCCCTGCTTTTGGCATGCGATGGTACGGTGGGCCCATTTTTCTCCCTCCCCAGGCTCTAGGGGATTTCTTGGAGCTTGGGGAGGGTGAAAACGCACCCCCCCCCCCGAGGCCCTCCAGACGCCGGAAACAGACTGTTTCCCGACTTCTGGTGGGACTGGAAATTATTTGGCTGGTGGGCGCACGCGCACTGGAGCTGATCTAGGACAACGCTCGCGTGGCCATAGATATGGCTCCGCGTGCCACAGGTTCTCCATCACGGGTATAGGTAGTCCTCAACTTACGACAGCAATTGAACCTCCAATTTTCGTTGCTAAACGAGATAATTGTTAAGTGGCGTTTGCCCCGTGTTACAACCTTTCCTGCCCCCGTTGTTAAACAAATCGCAATTGTTAAGTGAGTAACACGATTGTTAAGTGAATCTGACTTCCTCACTGACTTTGCTTGTCCGAAAGTCGCAAAAGGGATCACGCGACCCCAGGGCACTGCAAATGTCCATGCCGGTTGCCAAACATCTGAATTTGGATCGCGCGATGGTCGTAGGTGTGAAAACTGGTCCTAAGTCCCCTTGTTTTCAGTGCTGTCGTCATTTTGGTCACTCAATGAAGGGCTGTAAGTCGAGAACTGCCTGTAGTCCACTGTCCAAGTGTTAGGCTGACCCGGGAGTGCTTTAGCGTCAATAAGATTGTTCTACCTTTTAAGTCATGGCCTATTTTGCTTCAGGTGAAAGTCTCCACCTGGATTTCGTAAATGATTTATGCAGAAAATCAGTCTTGGAAGTTGTCAGTGCCTGTTCTCTTGCGAGTGAATTACCGTATCGATTTCTGGCTTCTTAGTTTCGTGTGTCAGATTTGAATGGAAATAGAATTATCACTTTTTTTTCCCCTCTCTCTCTCTCTCTCCTATGTCATCCAATCAATTGGTGGGGAGGGGTGTGTGCAAATCACTTCCAGCTTTCCGCATTTTTTTTTTCTATTTAGGTACGATAACCAGAATTCATGTCACACAAGGGTTGTGAAGTTTGTAAAACTGATTCCTTGGGTTGTGCTGTGCAAATTGGCTGTATCGACAATCCCCTTGACTTTGAGGTGATCCCCTCCTTCAACCCTTTAATGCATAGGTTGAGGACAGATTACTTTTTGCCATCAAGATGGATCACTGTATACCCTGTTTTCCCTAAAATAAGACATCCCCTGATAATAAGCTCAATCGGACTTTTGAGCGCATGCACTAAAATAAGCCCCCCCTGAAAATAAGCCCTCCCCAAAAATATTTAAACACATGTGCAGCCGGTCCCCGCCATTTCCTCTGGTTTCCTCTACGCGCCCTAAAATAATAAGACCCCCCCAAAAATAAGGCCAAGCACTTATTTCAGGGTTCAAAAAAAATTATTTATTTATTTTATTGGTTTGATTTATATGCCGCCCTTCTCCAGAGACTCAGGGCAACTTACAATACGTTAAGCAGTAGCCTTCATACTTTTGTATATACCTACTTAGTAGGGTTTTTGGCCACCCCTAAGCGGTGTTCTTTTTTATACAAAGTCAGCTTATTGTCCCACAATCCAGGTTCTCATTTTACCTACCTCGGAAGGATGGAAGGCTGAGTCAACCTTGAGCCTGGTGAGATTTGAACTCTCAGTAATTGCAGGCAGCTGGCAACTAAGTGCTACTTAACAGCACTTTAGTCCGCTATACCACCAAGGCTCTTGGTGGTGCACCAAGGCTAAAATATAAGACAGGGTGTTTTTTTTTTTTTAGAGAAACATGATAGGTCGTCCTTGACTTACAACTGTTTATTTAGTAACCATTTCGAAGTGAAAACGGCAGGGAAAAAAAGTGACTTCTGACCGTTTTTCACACTTAACGACCCTTGTAGCTTCTCCACGTCATGTGATCAAAATTCAAATGTTTGTTGACTGGTGTCAACCCTGAAACTGACCTGAGGGAAGCCATTTTGAGGTTTCAGTGTTTTGCCACAGTGGAGCTGAGGGATAGGGAGGGAGGGAGGAATGGAGATAGCTAGGGTTTGTAGCCAAAACAAAATATTTTCTCCTGGGAACCAAGGACATCCCCAGAGGTGGCTGGAGAGAGGAGGAGTGAAGTTACTAGGCAACCGGACAACGCCTTGATTGGACCATGTGACTGATTGTTTGGGGAAGGAGGAAAACTTCTACTTTCAATTAGGTGAAAACTGTGGGAATAATCATAGTCGGTTTTCACCAGCCTGTGCCAATATGATATATCCAATAAATCTTTGAGGAATTTACCTGCCTCGAAATTCTATTTACTATGGATGTATTACTTGGGACCCTGACAACTGATTCATATTTATGACAGTTTCAGTGTGCCGGGAGTCATTTGATCCCCTATTGCCACCTTCTGACAAGCAAAGTCAGTGGGGGAAACTAGATTCACTTAACAATCCTGTTACTAACTGAACAACAGCAGTGATTCATTTAACAACAGAGGCAGGCAAAATTAACTGTCTCACTTAGCAACAGAAATTTTGGGCTCAATGGCGGTCGTAGGTTGAGAACTTACCTGTACATCAGTGGTGGGTTTCAAAAATTACTACCGGTTCTCTGGGTGTGGCTTGGTTGGCATGGCGTGGTGTGGCATGGCTTGGTGGGCGTGGCTTGGTGGGCGTGGCAGGGGAAGGATACTGTAAAATCTCCCTTCCCACCTCACTCCAGGGGAAGGTTACTGCAAAATCCTCATTTCCTTCCAATCAGCTGGGACTTGGGAGGCAGAGAATAGATGGGGGTGGGGCCAGGCAGAATTTTTACTACCGGTTCTCCGAACTGTTCAAAATTTCCCCTACCGGTTCGTCAGAATCTGCTGAAACCCACCTCTGCTGTACACGTAGGGCATGGGTGTCCAAATTTGTCAACTTTAAAACTTCTGGACTTCAACAGCGTGGCTGGCTGAGGAATTCTGGGAGTTGAAGTCCACAAGCCTTAAGAGTTGCCAAGTTTGGAGACCTTTGACATAAGGCATCATAAGTGGCTATATAAAAGCTAATAACCAAGTTCAATCCTGGTTAGTGATTGGATGGGGAAGTACCTGAGAAGTTCTCAGAAGACAGCAACGAAAACCTCATGGAAGTAAGACAGTTGGAGTCAAACTCAGTTTAAAGGGGATTTGACTTTGAGAACAGGAGACCGCAACACTTGAGAAATTAGAGTTGTGTTTAATTTCGTGTTGCATCTTCAATCTGCTGGAAAGAAGGACAATTTAGCAGCAAAAAAAAGGGGGGAAGACTTTGGGGATTAAAAGTAACTTTAGAGACCACAAGGAATGCTTTTTATAGAGGGCAAGAATCATTAAGCAATGCAGAGGGTTTTTTTTCCCCCTGAAATGCTGAATCCCAAAAGCTCGTGCAGGATTTTCAATTAGAGAGAAATCTTATTAGTAATGTCCTTCAGAAAGTTATTTCTCTAAACTGTTGGTTTGCTCTTTGAGGAAAATACATAAGCATCTTGTTAAGTTACAAAGCGTTTAAAACCTAATTCTCCGTGGTCCAATGAATTTTATCTTCCACAGAACTGCATACTGAGTAAAGATAGTTATGTTCCTTGCATTGGGAACATCTCAGCAGGATTAATAAAAACTTTTTCTGCTCTTTAGGGAAAACTATTGATTTTTATTTTTTATTTTTTTTGCCTAGAGGGAGAAAGAGTGAATTCTTCGATATGGCTAAAAATTGGGAGTTTATTGATTTTTATCTTCTTTCCGGATCCTTTGTCTTAGGTTTAATGCAAATTTTTTTTTAAAAAAAATCCAATATAACACAAGGAAACTTAATGTGCCTATTTACTTATTTGAAAAGGCAGGTAATCAAATTTTATTGTAACGTTTTATTGCGTATCAGACCAATGACTATACTTCCATTATCTAGGTATCGTTAAACCCGAAAAGACGCAGGGTAGATGAAATTTATATTTGGTAAATCTAGAACCAATTACTGGTGACCTGTTTGATAGGATAATATAGGTAGTCCTTGATTTACAACAGTTTGTTTAGGGACCATTTAGAGTTACAACAGCACGGGAAAAAAGTGACTTATGACCGCTTTTCACACTTACAAGCGGATCGTTGTGGTGTCTCCGTGGTCACGTGATCCAAATTCAGAAGCATCCCCATGGCCATATCGTCAAAATTCAGGCATTTGGCAACTGACTCATAGTTATGACGATTGCAGTGTCCCGGGAGAGTCATGTAATCACCTTTGGCAACCTTCTGACAAGCAAAGTCAAGGAGGAAATCAAACTCGCTTAACAACAGGAGTCTTAGTAACTTTAAGATACGTGGACTTCAACTCCCAGAATCCCTCAGCTGGTCATGGTGACTGGGGAATTCTGGGAGTTGAAGTTCAGAAGTCTTAGGTTGGCAGCTTTACCATTTCAGACAAATGGTTGTCCAATCTCTTCTTAAAAACCTTCAGTGATGGAGCCTCCACAACTTCTGAAGGAAAAGCCATTCCGCCGGTTAATTGTTCTGTCAGAAAAATTATGCTTATTTCTAGATTGCTTCTTTCTTGGATTGGATTGGATTGGAATGGAATGGAATGGAATGGGGGTTCTATTCAGCTTGGATCGTCAGAGGCATTTAAAAGAAAAAAACCCTTTTTTCTTTTAAAAGCCTCTGATGATCCCAGCTGAGCCGCGCGATCATCAGAGGCTTTTTTTTTTACTTTTAAAAGTAAAAGTACTTTTCAGCCGAAGAGGTTATAGAAAAAATGCTTTTAAAAGTTTAAAAAAAGCCTCTGATGATTGTGCGGCTCAGCTGGACATTGGGTGGGGGGGCAGGGATTTTTGCTACCGGTTCTCCGAACCACCCATTTCCATCGCTACCGGATTGGGCGATCCGGTCCAAACCGGGAGCATTTCACCCCTGGTGCTCAGATACAATACCCACAAAGTGCTTTGGACAGGAATGTCCCATGACATTCTTAAAAATATGAAGCGCTTTTTTTGGAACTCTGTTTCCTGAAGCCTTTGAATGTGGAAATCCTATCTATCTCTCATGGGTAGATACTATCGTCCTTGGCAACTTGTGATGGTTGCTAATTTTTTAATGAATTTCTTTACCGAAAAGAAAGACTGCATATCCTTCCAACCCTACCAAATAGGCTGATCGTTTAATCCAGTGGTCACCAACTGGTGGTCTGTGGACCACTGGTGGTCCCTGAGAAAACTTTGATGGTCCACAGAAAAATTATTTGCATTTGTTATGTTGCACTAAATTAGGGGTCCTCAAACTACAGCCCCTAGGCCAGATATGTGCAATGAACGCTTGTGTTACTGCAGAGAGTCTCCCCCTTCGGTGTCTTTTTGTATGGGTCGGAGGGGGGCAGAAATTCAGACTTGGGGTCTGCTTCAGCCTCCTGGTGTGGGTCTTTGGGCGAAGGCTGGAGGGGGTCGCCGCTGGTGGTGAAGAGCCGGAGGGCCTTGTTCCAATGGGACTGCATCGTGGCCTGGAACTGGCTGACCAACTCAATCTGCTGAGCCTCCAGGCACCGGTACCTGGCCTTGCACTCCCACAGATCTTCCCTCTGCTTGGAAAGCCTATGCTCGTACTCCTCAGTGAGGTGCTTCTGCTGAGCCTCCTTCTCGGTCACATCCAATTTGAACTGAGCCAGCTGTTTTGCCAACTCTGTCTCGTGGTGGCTGCTTAGCTCCAACAACTGCTTCCTGTTGGGGCCCTAAGGAGCCTGGGTGGGGAGGCGAAGAGTGGCTGGCAGGGCAGAGGCGAGTAGAGGCCGGTGAGGTGCCCCTCGACGTGAGTGACATCGAGTTGGCCATGCCCACCCTGTCACATGACCATCTAGCCACGCCCATCCGGTCATTGGGCAGATCATATTAGTGGTCCGCGGGATTTAAAATTATGAATTTAGTGGTCCCTGAGGTCCGAAAGGTTGGTGAGCCCTGGTTTAATCCACAATTGTGAAGTTTATTGTTGCAGCCCGATCAAAGGTGTTTGTGCAGAGAAGAGCAGCCAAGTCAATTAGGGGACTGGAGGCTAAAACATATGAAGAATGGTTGCAGGAACTGGACATGGCTTGTCTAGCGAAGAGGAGGACCAGGGGAGACAAATATGTTCCAATATTTAAAGGGCTGTCACAGACAGGAGGGAGTCAAACCTATTTTCCAAAGCACCTGAAGGCCAGACAAGGGATAATGGATGGAAACTGATCAAGGAGAGATTCAACCTAGAAATAAGGAGAAATTTTCTGACAGTGAGAGCAATCAACCAATGCAGGGGTCAGCAACCCGTGGCTCTGGAGCCACATGTGGCTCTTTCATCTCTCTGCTGCGGCTCCCTGTCGCCAGTCAGCTCCACAATTGATAGGGCTTTCGGTTAGGACAGGTAGAGGAAGAAGGATATTGCGCAGGAGGAGGCTATGGTGTGGGAACTGGACTTCTGGTTGGCAAAGGAAGAAGGACACCACACTAGGAGGAGACTCTATGGTGGAGGAACCGGAATTCTGGTCGGCTCCAGAATTGAATGGGGGGCTTCCGGTTAGGACCTTTGGAGCTCTTTGGGTGTTTAAGGCTGCCGACCCTTGAACCAATGGAACAGCTTGCCTTCAGAAGTTGTTGGAGCTTCATCATTGGAAGCTTTCAAGAAGAGCCTGGACTGCCATCTGTCAGAAATGGTGTAGGGTCTCCTGCTTGGGCGGGGTGGACTAGATGACCTACAACGTCCCTTCCAACTGTTATTTTGTGTGTTCTGTGTGCATTTTCGTTCCCTCCCTCTCTCTCTCCCTCTCCCTCTCTCTCTCTCTCTCTCTGTGTGTGTGTGTGTATAAATAATCGGCTTGAATTTGTTTGAAAAGGTGGGCACTGTTTGAAGCGGGAAGAGCTTCCCTGGTGGTAAGTAGATAGGCAGGTTGCAGAGTGGATACTAACATTGTAAGCCTGGCCAGGGGAAAAACCTGTTTCCACCTTGTAGGATCATTGTTCCTTGAATGCCAAATGTAAATCGTTGCTTTTATTCCCTCCAAGCAAAAGTTCTAACTGTTAACACTTCCTTTCTCCTAAGGTTCGCCATCCTGTCATCTGTGCCAACAACCACGTCTTTTGCTCCATTTGCATTGAAGTGTGGCTGAAGAACAACAGCCAGTGTCCTGCTTGTAGGATACCCATCACCCCTGACAATCCTTGCAAAGAGGTCCTAGGTAAAGTAACTCTATTTTCTCTTAAATATGTACAGTGTTCTTTTATACCCTGATGCAGGCAGTCCTCAACTTACAACCACAATTGAGCTGAACATTGTTGTGGCCCGTCAGCGGCCTGTGCGGATTGTAGCTGACTCTGACAGTGAGGAGGCTGGTGTGGTGCTGCGCCAGCAGCCTGTGCAGCTGGCACTTGAGTCGGACAATGAGGAGGCTATAGAAGATATGGTGCCAGAGGCGGGGATTCAGCCAGGGCCTTCAGAACCTCCAGAAGCTCCCTTAAGTGAAGAGGACAAAGAGGAGGAGCCTCTTCTTGATACACGGGCGTGCAGAGCTGCCAAAAGGCAGGAGTGGCTCCTCAGGAGGAGGTCTCCTCGAGCGTAAGGCTTGGGGCTAATTGGCCACTCCCTTAGCCTATTTAAGGAGGAATGCTGACTGAAATAATTTGTAGGGAACAACTTTAGTTCATTCTCCTTCGTGTCTGGATTCTCTGCAAATTGCTTCTGGGCTTTGTTCCAACCTTAGTAAGATTGTGATTACTTTATCTTTGGTTTCTTGTAGGCTGTTAAGAAAGTTTATTAAGAGCCTTTGTTTGGAAAAGACTGAGTTATTTTAGTAAATTTAAGTTTTGTATAGACTTTGTGTGTGCTGTGTTCTTTGGGGTCCATAGCTGGGGCAGAAGAAACGTTTATGTTGCTTGGTGAGAAATTTGTGAAGGGAGTTTTGCTCCGTTGTACGATTTGTCTTGTCACGTTTGTTAAGGGAATCAATGCCGTTGTCAAATTAGTCATGCTGTTGGTCAGCGGATCTGGTTTCCCCCATGGACTTTGCTTGTCAGAAGGTCGCAAAAGGGGATCACGTGTCTACGGGACACTGCCTGCCGCCGTCATAAATGTGAGTCAGTTGTCAAGCATCCGAATGTAAATCACATGATCCCGGGGATGCGGCAACGGTCATAAGTGTGAAGACTTAAGTCACTTTTTTCAGTTCCGTTGTAACTTCGGTCACTAAGGGAACTGTTGTAAATCAAGGACTGCCTGTAGAGAGTGATAAAGCTAATCTTTTGTTCCCTGAAGGGAAGAGGCCCTTTTGTTTGAAATCAGAAGGAAAAAAATGAGTGAGTCCCTCTCTTATTTATTGATTTGCTAGATAGTTACTGTGTTTCCCCAAAAATAAGACATGTCCAGATAATAAGCCCAATTGGGCTTTTCAGCACATGTGATAATATAAGCCACGCCCGCAAAATAAGCACCTCCACCAGCTACTTTCAGGCATGTGCAGCCGGTCCCATTTCCTCTGGTTGCTTGCCACGCAACCAAAATGAGTTGAGGCAAGGCTGGAGGGGGAGGAAAGGAGGGACATGCCCTCCCCTTCCTGTTCTTCGTGCCGGTCGAGCAGCCCAACACGTCCTACTGTACCCCAATGGCTGTTTCCCTTCCCTGCCATCTCTTTATCGAGAGGAGTGGCAGGTGGGGCGGGGGAGAAGCAAGACACATGGAGAGAGACGTGACTCCTCTTGCCCTCTCTTCTCCTCCTCCCCCCTTGCCAGGCATGGCAGGGCTCCTGCCTCTTGCTTAGCCACTCTCCCCCATTAGGGATGCAATTTAGGGGTGGCAGGTGGGGCGGGAGAGAAGCGGGATGCAGGTCTTACCTTTCAAGCTCCATCGCTTTCCTCACCGTTGTGTCCAGGGAACACACTGTAAAAGAAAACCTTCTCACGAGTTCAGTCAAACTTCTCAAGCTCTGTGAAGTTGCCACTTTTTTAAAATTCTGGCTGAAACAGGGAAAGAAGTTTTGGTGAGAGGGCTTCACAGAGCTGTGTTCAAGATGGGTACCATGTAAAGCTGATCTGATTTTCCTACAAGTCTGAAAAATATTGAAATGAGATGGTTTTGGTTTTTGTTGCAGGAGGAACAAGCGAAAGCAACCCTGTGTTTAGCCCTGCCATCCGAAAACAGCTTCGCAAAACCAGACTCGAGATACTGCACAAAGAATACGAGGTAAGACTACAGCAAAGAGGGGCGGTTCAGAAATATTTTATTGCATTAGCACGATTGATGTGAGAGGGTATATCTCTACCTCCAAAATTGCTTTTTTTGCAGCAAAGATGTTTAAAAACAGGTTCGCCAAATGTTGGAAATGTAATCAAGGACCAGGCACATACTATCACATGTGGTGGACATGTCCAAAAGCAAATAAATAAATAAATAATAAATAAATAAATAAATCGATGAAAATGCACACATGGTTAGAAAAAATGTTAAAACAGCATTTAGATCATAAGCCAGAATTGTTTTTGTTAGGCATATTACCAGAGAAATATGATAAAGGGGATGTATATTTAATATTACATGTCTTGACAGCAGCTCGAATTGTATTTGCACAGCACTGGAAAAATGAGGAAACACCTACAGAAGAAACAATAATAAAAAAAAATATTAAGACTGTGCAGAAATGGACAGAAGTGACACAGAAGATAAAAGAAAAAGAAGACCCAGACTATTTTCGAAATGGGACTTGTTTTACAAATGGTTAGACAGCAGAGGTAGAAACTAGGAACTGAAAAAATAGTATTGTTAAGCAAATGAACCCACAGCTTTGCGAGAGGAGTTGGTGCAGCTCTCCGCTGTAATCGATCATGAGGAAAAAATCGCATACAGATTCAAGTGTGTGCTTTGATGTGTGTATTTCTAGGACAGGTGCTCCTCAACTTACAACTGCAACTGGAATCCATTTCGTTGCTAAGCGAGACAATTGTTAAGTGAGTTTTGCCCCATCCTGGCCACAGTTGTTAAGTGAATCACTGCAGTTGTTAAGTTAGTAACACAATTGTTAAGTGAATCTGGCTTCACAAGCTCACAAAAATTGATCAGACGACCTCATAAATTCATGCCAGTATCTGAATTTGGATCACATGACCATGGGGAAAAGCTGCAAAGGTAGTAAGTTTTAAGTCAGGTTTTTTGGTGCTGTTGTAACTACAAATGACCACTAAATTAATGGTTGCAAGTTGAGAACTACCTAAGCATTCTGGGGTGATAAGAGATGTGTTGGAAGCTTGTTGAAAAATGCTATTTCAGTGTGAAGTACCATATTTTTTTAAAAATAGCAATTATTGGCTAGAACAGAAGGATCACCCCAATTATCAGTGGCCCATGTAGTGATTCCCTAAAGGAACTCAGCATATATTTACTATAGTTTAGAAAAATGCCAAAAAAACCAATAACATCCTGAAACATTTGAACAAAATTGATCTATAGCAGTGATGAAATCTGAACCGGTTTACTACCAGTTCGCTGGCTGTGCATGCGTGCTGCGTGCTCGCATGCACAGTGTTCACCACGCACCAAATGTGAGGTGCGTATGTGTAGTGCACACCAAAAGGAGGCATGGGATAAGTAGAACAGCGGGGGGAATCAACTGTGGTGCGCAATCTTTTTTTTTTACTTTTCAAAGCATTTTTTTACAACCTATTTGGCTAGACTGTGGGGCTATTGGCGGCGATCCTGAAGCCCCAGAATCTCCCGTCCGTTTCATCGCGACGCCAAGCAACGCCAGGGATTGTTGCTATCGGTTCTCCGAACCACCCAATCCGGTCCGTACCGGGAGCATTTCACCCCTGATCTATAGGCTGAAATGCTACAAACATTCGTCTCCTGATCACCAAATCCAGCAATTTCATCTTTCTTCCATCCTGCCCTCACCTGTCCCGTTCCCCCCCCCAAAAATACTTCATCAGGTGTGCTTCCATTGTTTTGCTCACTTTCATGCTTTCCTTCTAAATATTTAACAAATTATTCTACATGAACTATTTGTGTGCCTGAAACACGAGATCTCATCTTTTCCTTGGCACATCCAGCAAACGTATATATTAGATCCATGATGGCGAACCTATGGCAAACGTGCCTGAAGTGGCACATGGAGCCATGTCACCTGGCATGCTCAGCGTTGCCTGTCCCTCTTCTGGGTTTCTGGAGCACATGCGTGCACGACGATCAGCTGGCCTTCGTGTGTGTGGTAGTGCCGGAAACTGGAAGAGCTGGTCTTCCATTTTCCTGTGTGATCATGTGCACTGGCCAGCTGATTGTCGCACGCGGATGCATGCCAGAAATCCGGAAGATTAGCTGGCCGGCATGCATGTGTGCACCAGAAACCGGAAGTTGATTTTCGGGTACGCGTATGTGCCCTGAGCAGCTCCTCTTCCAGGTTGCGACCCAGATGGTTCGCCATCACTGTATTAGATATTCAACAATTAATGTTTATGTTGCCTCAGATCTGAGTGTTTTAAGTCAGGGACAGCACCAGATAGAGCAACTAAATGAGATCTGCCATATCCTGCTATCAGAAATAAGATAGTGAGCCAGATGATCCTTTGGTACCATGTTTCCCTGAAAATAAGACCAGGTCTTATATTAATTTTTGCTCCAAAAAAAAATGCATTAGGGCTTATTTTCTGGCTAGGTGTTATTTTGGGGAACGTACGGTACTATTATGTGTCCATCTGGCTGATGATCTTTAATGGGGGCTTATTTTGGGTTAGGGCTTATATTACGAAGATCCTGAAAAATGCTTGGGCTTATTTTCCGGTTGGGTCTTATTTTCGGGGGAAACACGGTATGATCCAGCAGAATTGTGTATCCCTTAATGGGATCCACACACACATTCATTTGGTGAAACCCTGAAATCTAGAATAATATTTATCGGATTCTGCACTACGGTTACCCTTCAAAGCTCTCCCTGAGAACTAAATCATTGTGGCTTCCTCTGCTATAAACGGCTACTGCTTTATCCATGATCTCTACTTCACTCTGGATCTTTCTATCCATTAGGATGAGATAGAATCGCTACAGAAAGAGTTGGAAACTCTGAAAGGAGAAAACCTCAGCCTGGAGTCCCAGCTCAAATCTGTCCTGCACCCTGAGACCCTGCAGGTGCCAGAGAGAACCCAGGAGAGTCCACAGCCTTCGGACAATGAGCACAAAGTGGACGCTGAGACTTTGGCAGCATGGACCCAGAAGCTGCAGGCTGCCAATGATATGTATGAGAAAGTGAAGGAGGACATGGAAAAATTAATGGAGGTAATGTCTGTTAATGCCATACATATATTGATTGGCAGGGCAGGGGTCAAAGAGGATTGTGAAGTCAAATTATCTAAGTGTAATGCCTAAATTTACAAAGTGTACATTGTCTATGTGAAAGGGCTCAGTGGCTAAGATGCTGAGCTTGTCGATCGAAAGGTCGGCAATTCAGTGGTTCAAATCCCTAGTGCCGTGTAATGGGGTGAGCTCCCGTTACTTGTCCCTAGCAGTTCGAAAGCACGTAAAAAATGCAAGTAGAAAAATAGGGATCACCTTTGATGGGAAGGTAACAGCGTTTTGTGCACCTTTGGCATTTAGTCATGCCAGCCACATGACCATAGAGATGTCTTCAGACAACGCTGGCTCTTCGGCTTTGAACCGGAGATGAGCACCGCCCCCTAGAGTCGGGAACGACTAGCACATATGTGCAAGGGGAACCTTTACCTAATGCTCTATTGATAGTCCCAAAGGTGCTTTTTCAAGAGGCAACTGGATTTCCCTGTTTTTCTTCGAAGACGTTTTGGCTTCTCATCCAAGAAGCTGCTTCAGCTCTGACTGGTTGGAGGGGAAGGGAAGGATTTGTACTCCTTGCAGACAGCTGGCCATTTGCTGGACACAGGCAAACCTCCCAAGTGGCCTCAACAATTCTCTTAAAAAGAATGCAACCCACAACTTCTGAAGACAAACCTGTGTGAATGTTCTTGAGAGACAGGAGAAGGAAGGGAAGCTGCAGGCCAGGTAACAGAGCGATAAGAGGCAGCCCAACCTTCAAAAGGAATGAGGGTGCGGCAGGCCTCTCCCAGGGGACTTTCCCTAGTTTCTTCAACTGTGAAAGCAAGGAGGAGAAATATACTCAGGCTTGCAAGATTCTGCTACAATAAAGGTGGCGTTGGTACTCATGGTTGGTGCTTCTTGTCTGCATTACCTTGAAGGGCTACAGTACAGTACAGAAAGCAAGCAGAGTAAAGATTCAGGAATGGTTAGTTGACCTTATGTTCTTTGACTGCAGTCAAATATCCTATTAAACGAAAAACACTCTTGCAGAGTGATGTACTTTTTCTAGCTTTATTGTAAGATCAAGCGGAAATGTTCCTAATGGCCCATGCATAGGACCAGGCACCTCATTGCTAGACAGTTTTCTTTATCCACAGAATTATGTGGCCTCCCTCAGGATCAGGCGAACGGATGCCCTCCAGCTAATTTGAGCTTCGTCTCCTATCGGTTAATAGTTCTCAAAGACCCATGCTAAGAGATTGCATGACCGTTTTACTCCATGATATCTCAAGACTGTGAATTACCGTGCCTCTAACTTCTGGCAGCCTTCATTAATAATGTTCTGACCTAGGCTTCCCAAAAGCATGAAGCCGACTCCTCATCCCAATAAAACCCTTTTTATTTAGTTTAAAGGGAATTCCTCTCCAGCAAAATTCCGGCCAACAGTCTTTCCAGAGACTTCACAACTACAGACCTTTATCAGGCTTGGAGAGCTGCCAAGCCGATAGATAGGCCACAGTCAGTAAGGATGGGATCTCACCATTCCTCTACTCTGATATGAAGCAGAGGAGCTCACCCGTCCCCAGGGTTGTGTGCTAAGCCCTTTTCTTTATTCCTTGTACACACATGACTGCACCCCATTGTATAACACCAACGCAATTATTAAATTTGTGGATGACACAACAGTGGTGGGCTCATTAATAAGAACAATGAGTCTGCTTACAGGAAGGAAGTACAAGGGCTGACATTGTGGGATAAAGAAAATAATCTTAACACTTAACACCAAAAAAACCTAAAGAACTTATAATTGACTTCAGGAGGAAGAGAGATATACATCTACCATTGTACATAAATGGTGAGGAGGTGGAGAGGGTTGGTAGTTTTAAATTTCTGGGCATTTATATCTCAAAGGACCTCTCATGGACTATGAATGTTAACATGCTTGTGAAGAAGGCACAGAAGAGGCTGTATTTCCTGAGAATGCTCAGTAAGATAAATCTATCTCAGCATCTTCTACTGTCTTACTATCGCAGCACCATTGAGAGTGTCCTGACATACAGCATTCTTGCATGGTATGGGAGCAGCTCTGTAGCAGACAAAAAATGCTCTACAGAGAATCATTAAAACTGCCCAGAATATCATTGGACTCCAGCTACCAGCCCTGGACTACATCTTCGAATCTCGCTGTTTGAGGAAGTTGCATAACATTCTCAGAGACTCTTCCCATCCTGCTTACAATCTTTTTGGATTTTTGCCTTCTGGCAGAAGATACAGAACAATTAAAACTCGGACCACACGTTTTCTGAATAGTTTTTATCCCAGAGCTATAATTGCACTCAGCAATGAACTAAAGGGCCACCATCAGTGAGCTGTTGGACAGCATTACTTGGTCTGTTATGTGGATGTTTGGGTGATTTAGGGGTGGGGAATTGTGGTGGGTGTGAGTGTGTTTGGGGATTGTTATGTGTGTTGGACCTGGTCTTTGGGTGTTAAGTGAATTTCGTTGTATGGGTATACTGTGTATACACGTACAATGACAATAAAGTTATTATTGTCACCTTGAAGGGCTACAGTACAGTACAGAAAGCAAGCAAAATAAAGATTCAGGAATGGTTAGTTGACCTTATGTTCTTTGACTGCAGTCAAATATCTATTAAACGAAAAACACTCTTGCAGAGTGATGTACTTTTTCTAGCTTTATTGTAAGATCAAGCGGAAATGTTCCTAATGGCCCATAAATAGGACCAGGCACCTCATTGCTAGACAGTTTTCTCTATCCACAGAATTATGTGGCCTCCCTCAGGATCAGGCGAACGGATGCCCTCCAGCTAATTTGAGCTTCGTCTCCTATCGGTTAAGAGTTCTCAAAGACCCATGCTAGGAGATTGCATGACCGTTTTACTCCATGATGTCTCAAGAGTGTGAATTACCATGCCTCTAACTTCTGGCAGCTTTCATTAATAATGTTCTGACCTAGGCTTCCCAAAAGCACGGAGCTGACTCCTCGTCCCGATAAAACCCCTTTTATTTAGTTTAAAGGAAATTCCTCTTCAGCAAAGGTCCGGCCAACAGTCTTTCCAGAGACTTCACAACTACAGACCTTTATCAGGCTTGGAGAACTGCCAAGCCGATATCTTCCAAATGCTACTCTGTGGCAGACAATACTTGGCAAGAAGTCAGGAACAGATCTTCACTCTAATGAATTGAACTATTTGTCTCCTGCGAACTCCCCTCCCCTTTTGCTCCTCTTTATTCCCTATGGGAGGGGCCATTCACTGTCCACCTGTGCCTTTACTCCTGAGTCGACCCTTGTTCCTTAGCTGTTCCCTTCTCCTGGCAGCTCTGCGCATGCGCACAATAGGAACAGGCCCCAGCTGTTCTTCTGCCCCACTGATGTCCGACTCCGAAGGCAGCTGACAACTGTCAGACGGCCCTGGCCCCATCTCTGCCTCCGACGCAGAGCACTCGTCAGAGCCTTCCCCAGACTCCAGGACTGGTCCATGTTCCTCCCCAACTTCCTCACTGTCTTGAGTCTGCCGCCAGATACACTGGCCGCTGGCGGGCCACAACAAATAATGGCAGAGAAGTTTCACAGATATCGAGCTCTGGCGATAATTTAAAAACATTGCTACACATTAAACATGAACATTCTGAGAACATTGGAAGATGCTACATAGCTTCCTGTTGGCATCACAGGGGAATTTCATACATTGCAAAGTTGAACTGCAGGTGAGAAATTTATCTGTTCCCCTGTATAATATTTAGTTTATTCAAAGAAAATTAAAATGCAATACACCAAAATATATATTGAAAAAATACTTTTAAAAGAAAAAAAAAGAAAATAATATAACAAACAAGAAAAAGAAAGAAAAAGTGTCTTTAAAAAAAGACTAACACATATGCACATAATGTCCTCCCTGGCTGAATGTTGATTGATATAATACAACAACGTTAGTTTCCCACCCCTTAGGGAGCAGGCCAAAAGAATTGTAAGCTACTAAATCTTACAAAGGGTTAGCCTGTCATCTATATAATCACAACATAGATAAGAGGAAAAACGACAATTAATGTATAATAGTAATAAAAATATTAATTTTTGTCTGAAATGGTATAGAGCCGTGATGGCGAACCTATGGCACGCGTGCCACAGGTGGCACGCGGAGCCATATTAGTGGGCATGCCAGCTCAGCTCTGGGGCGCATGTGCCCACCGGCCAGCTGATTTTCGGGCCTTCTGGGCCCACCAGAAGTAGGGAAACAGGCTGTTTCCTGCCTCTGGAGGGACTGGGGTGGGTGGGGAAGGCCCGTTTTTCTTTCTTACCTGGCTCCAGATCCTGCCTATTTATCTGAGAAGGGCGAAAACAGCCTTTCCCACTCCCTTGGAGGCCCTATGGAGGCTGAAAGGGCCCATTTCCTGACTTCCGGTGGGACAGGAAGTGACGTTTTTTGCTGTCCCCGGCCTCTAAAGACTTCTAGAGAGGCTCCTAGAGATTCCTAGAGAGACTCCTAGAGAGGTTCTGGAGGCTGGGGACAGCAAAAAATGTCACTTCCTGTCCCACTTTCAGCCTCCGTAGGGCCTCCAAGGGAGTGGAAAAGGCTGTTTTCGCCCTTCCCAGATAAATAGACAGGATCTGGAGCCAGGTAAGAAAGAAAAACGGGCCTACCAGGCCATCATGTGCCAGGAGGGGGGGAGGGGGGTTGCACGCACATGCTTGTGGGCACGTGCGCGCACGACCCCCGCCCCCCCTCTCCTGGCACGCGATGGCAAAAAGGTTAGCCATCACTGCTATAGAGTCTCCTGCTTGAGCAGAGGGTTGGACTAGAAGACCTCCAAGCTCCCTTCCCACTCTGTTGTCTTGTTATATTCTGTATACATTTCACAAATGCCTGAAGGTTTATTTCCTCATCAACAACCTGAAGGAAAACATTGACTATCAGAGTCACTTGCCTGTTTTGTCTACGGACCCTTTATTTTTGCCAATCCAGGAGCTGCTAATTGCATTAGGCTGTTTTCCTTTTTCAATATCGATGACCAGATTTCCTTTCAAGGATTCCAATAATCTATGGTGTATCTGGCTGACGACCTCTTGTTTTGCACATGTCATCTCACTGGCTCAGAGGCAGAGGCCCTCCCAGCCTTTCTAGGGCTAACCAATAATTTATTTGATTTGCTGAAACAGGGCTCTTGTGTCCTAGTGATTTAAAAGGGACATTTTAGGATTTAAAAGAATCTGCCCTAAAGCCTTTCATTTTGTTTGAGGGAGAGAGAAAAGGGTGGAGGGAGGGGAGGGAAGGGAGGGAGGGAGGGAGGGAGGAAGGAAGGAAGGAAGGAAGGGAGGGAGGGAGGGAGGGAGGGAAGGGAAGGGAAGGGAGGGAGGAAGAAAGGGGAGAGAAGGGAGGGAGGAAGGAAAGGGAGGAAAGGGGAGGGAGAGAGAAAAGGGTGGAGAGAGGGGAGGGGAGGGAAGCGAGGGAAGGAGAAAGGAAGGAAGGGAAGGGAGGGAGGAAGGGGAGGGAAGCGAGGGAGGGGAGGGAACCAAGGAAGGAAGGAAGGAAATGAAGGGTCCCAGAATGTCATCATGAACTAAAACAATCATCTGCCAAAACCCAAGAACATCAAAATTTGACAAATTGGTAAAATTATCAAGAACCAAGGCATAAAATTCAAATTCATTTAGTTTATCAAAAGGAACGTTGTGTCTATGTGTGTGAAGCATTTAACACTTTGTTAGTTCCCTTCCTTTTTCAACAATGAGAAAACTGAGAAAGCTACAAGACAACTTTCGGTAACTAAAAGATTACTAATTTAGATCATCCCTCTGCTTAAATTAGTTGGGAAAATAATGTTGATCTAAATAGTTGTGCCAGGATTGAGTACAAGTAGTCCTTCAATTATCACCATTCATTTCCGGACCGTTTGAAATTACAATGGCATTGAAAACAGTGACTTAGAACTGGTCCCCACACTTACAACTGCTCCAGCATCTCCATGATCATGTGATTAAAATTTGGGTGCTAGGCTACCAGCTTGTACAGGTGGTCCTTTATAGCCAAAATATCCTTAGAACAAACGACATGAAATCCATGTATTGCTCATCTCTGGGATACCTGTCAATCAGAATAGAGCTGGAAGGGACTTTGGAGGTCTTCTAGTCCAACCCCCTGCTCAAGCAGGAGATCCTATACAGTTTGAGACAAGTGGCTGTCCAGTCTTAAAAGCCTCCAGTGACGGAGCACCCACAATTTCTAAGGGCAAGCTGTTCCACTGGTTAATTGTCCTCATTGTTAGGAAGTTTCTCCTCAATTCCAGGTTGCTTCTCTCCTTGATTAGTTTCCATCCATTGTTTCTTGTCTTGCCTTCTAGTGCTTTGGAAAATAAGTTGACCTCCTCTTTTTTATGGCAGCCCCTCAGACACTGGAATACTGCTCTCATGTCCCCCCTGGTCCTTCTCTTCTCTAGACTAGCCAAACCCAAATCCTGCAACCGTTCTTCCTATGTTTTACTTCGCTTAATAGATTAGCCCAATGGAAAGCAGCTTTCAGGATATTCTAAATTTCTTGATACAATACTCTGTTCCCCCTAAAATAAGACACCCCTGATAATAAGCCTAATCGGACTTTTGAGTGCATGCACTAAAATACACCCCCCCCCTTGAAAACAAGCCCTCCCCAAAAATATTTAAATGCATGCGCATCCAGTCCCCGGCATTTCCTCTGGTTTCCTCCATGCACCCCAAAATAATAAGACCTCCCCAAAAATAAGGCCAAGCGCTTATTTTGGAGTTCAAAAAATATAAGACAGGGTCTTCTTTTCAGGGAAACACGGTATGTTTTTCCCAAGTCTCTTATATATATACATACATACATATATATACATACATACATACATACATACATACATACATACACATACATACACATATATATATCTGTCTCTTTAAAAAAGAGAGTCTATGCCACTGAGTAATCTTTGTCCGCTTGGAAGAACATTAGAAGTTGTTCAAGATTCATTTTGCTGATACCTGCACACCGCCATGTCAATCCATTTAAGGAATTTAGTCGTGGAGTGGAGGCAGGAAACATTGAATTGCCATTAGTATATCTCCTTTAATGACCGTCAGGTTGAACTAACACAGCTCTTGTTTATTTCCCTGGATAGCAGCCTTGCGGCGTATTTTGGAATTATGAATTAAAAATGCCTGTTCTCTTGTCAGTTTCCGCCTGCCCGTCTCCCAGGGTAATTTTTAAGTGATGCCTCTGTTGGACGGGGGGTCTCTAGGAGCAGCGAACCGGCCTCGGCCATCGCTGTTGTTACCTTTACATCTTCCTTTCTTCTTAAAACGGGGCCTGGTTTGAATAGATGTGAGTTTTTGTTGACGACGTTAATAATTTTACTTCCACGTAGGTGAATAAGAAACTCAGGCTTGAAAACGGTAGCCTTGCGAGGGAGAACTTGCAGCTCAAGGCTGAGGTTGGAAGCCGGTCGCCCCAGAGGTATGTAAATATTTAAAACCTTTCCATGCATTTTTCATGGGGCTGGGCTTAACTCTTGGCAGGCCAAAGGGGAAGGTGCAATGAAGTGAATTGAAGTCAAAATGAATTCTAGGCAGTTCCTCCTCTTTGCAGGTTTGTAGGCCGCCTACAAGGATCGGCCCAGGTTTGTTTCAGATGCATTTAAAAAAATAAAATAAAATATGGACCGTGACTGTTTGATCACTAACTTCTCCTCCCCAACTCCTTCTGTGCACTTCTGTGCTTTCAATACAGAAGAGGCTCATTTTTATATAAGCATATTGCACCTTGCTTTCGTTGAAAAACTGTTGCCAAATCTGTATATATAGCGGTGTGTGTGTATGTATGCCAAATTCTGCAACTTTGGAAAGACATAGCTTTTTTTTTTTAAGTTAACTTCCATTTTAAGGAATGACAAATTAGTAATAAACCACAAGGTTGGATGTTTTGGCCGTTTGTCCTTTCCTACCATGTTTCCCCAAAAATAAGACCCTGTCTTATATTTTTTTGAACCCTGAAATAAGCGCTTGGCCTTACTGCCATTAGCTCAAAACCCGATTGGGCTTATTATCAGGGGATGTCTTATTTTGAGGGAAATGGGGTAGTAGATGTGCCGCTTGCAATTTAACTCATCCACCAACTCTGATTGTAAGCATATAGAAAAGAAGCTGAGGGAAATAGGTAATAGATCAAGAAAAGGAACGGCATAACTCAACAGACATAAATTGAGCGAAGAACTCGGGGCCAGGGTGGGGCAAGTCTTGCTTGAGAGAGAATCCCCGAACTGGAACATTAGACCTACTGTACTTTTTGGAGTATAAGATGCACTCCCTCCCCCCAAAAAAGAGGGTGGAAATGTTGGTGCGTCTTATACACCAAATACAGCCATTTTTGGCCTCCCGAAATCCCACCCCGCGCGTCCCATTTGTGCCAAAATCAGGCCCATTTTTCATAAAAAAGGGGCCTGCAGAGGGTTTGGGAGGCCTGCAGAGTGGTCCTGGGGACTGGGGAGGGCAAAACCCTTTCCCCCCCCCCCCCCCCCCCCCCCCCTGTTTTCCTCTTCAAAATCTTGGTGCGTCTTATACTCCGGTGGGTCTTATAGTCTGAAAATTACGGTAGGTAAGATCAGGAAAAGGAACGGCATAACTCAACGCACATAAATTGAGTGAAGAACTCAGGGCCAGGGTTGGGACAAGTCTTGCTTGAGAGAGAATCCCAGAACTAGAACATTAGAACTAGAACATCTTTCTGGTTCTTCACTCAAGTGGGCTTCCTAGAGAAGATTAGCCTTGACCTCAGTTCATAACATCGGAAGGGACCATGGAGAACATCATTTGTGCACTCGGTAAGGGATATTTAATCGGGAAGCAGGTAGGGCATCTTAACCCGTTAACCTTAACCAGATGTTTCTGAAACCCCACTAGAATATTATGTGACCTTCATTCAAGTGGACTTTTTAGAGAAGGTTAGTCTTGACCTCCATTCATAACATGGGAAAGGACCGTGGGGAACATAATTTGTGCACTCAGTAAAGGATATTTAATCAGGATGCAGCTAGCGCACGGGTGTCAAACTCCATTTCATTGAGGGCCACATCAGGGTTGCGTTTGACCTCAAAGGGCCAGCTGGGCGTGGCCAGTGTGGGCATGGTCAACTCAACATCACTTGTGTCGGGGGCACCTGTGGTGGCCCAGGTGGGGCTGGGGGAATCCATTTTCTCCGCGGAGGAAGGCGAGACCAGGGAGAGCGCCAAACTCTTACCCTCCAGTGGAGCCTCACTGTCCCTCTCAGGCCATGGGGAGGACCTCCGGACAGTGCCGCAGGCTGTCCAGAGTCCTAGGCAGCAGAGGTCAAGTGCCCAGCCTGGCTCTCGAGTTCCCAGGGCATCGAGACCACCCCAGCCCAGTCCCGCTTCCCCTTTCTTGCTACCGTTGTTAAGTGAATCACTGCAGCTGTTGTTAGTAACCTGTTTGTTAAGTGAATCTGGCTTCCCTATTGATTTTGCGTGTTGGAAGGTCCCAAAAGGTGATCCCATGACTCTGGGGCGCTACAACCGTCATAAGTATGAGTCAGCTGCCAAGCATCTGAATTTTTGACCGGGTGACCCTGGGGACGCTGCAACGGCTGTAAATGTGAAAAATGATCATAAGTCAATTTTTTTCCAGTGATGTTGTAACTTTGAATGGTCACTAAATGAACTATTGTAATTCAAGGACTACATGTGTGTGTGTATGTATGTATATGTGGGTGGGTAGGTAGGTAACTTGGTAGGTAGATGAAAGCAGAAGGTATGCAAGGATTTTTCTTTTAACAGTTATAGCCCTGTTATAGTGAATGAACAAGAGCTATTTTTCAGAGCAACCTATAATTGTTCCAAATGAATCTTCCTTTTTAAAAAGAAAGGGGAAAAAAAACCCGAGCCCTTCTAAAGGATGGTGACAATTACTGAATTTCATATTGGCATTTTTATATTTGACAAGGTGACATTGCGGATGAAATGTATATTGTAAAATGTGGCTGGGCTGTAAGAATGATTGAATGTAAATATTTCAAGATGTGGACCACTGTTCAAATGTTATCATAAATCTCTGCCATTGTTTTAGGGGATAATTCTTCATGCATATTTGAGTTGAAAGGATAGGGCCAATCCCTAGAAGAGTAATCTTCTTGGTTATTGCCTTTGTACTGCTAATGGTTTCATTTTCTTCTCTAGACATTTTTTTAAAGAAAAGTATTCTCTGCTCCTTTTTATGATATGAAGCTGAGATGAGAGATAGATAGATGATAAATAGATGGAGATAGATAGATGATAGATAGGTAGCTAGGTAGGTAGATGAAGAGATGATAGAGAGAGGCAGAGAGAGATAGCCATATAGCTAGATAGTACAGTGGCTCACATGGTTAGGACACTGGCTTGTCAATCAAACAAGCCCACATTCGAAACCCAAGTACTGCTGCTTGATGGGGTGAGCTCCTGTCATTTTCTCCAGCTCTTGCTGACCCAGAAGTTTGAGAGCGGGCAACCAAAAGTAGATAGATGGGTACCACTTCAGCTGAGATGATAGATAGCTGATAGATTAGATAGAATGATAGCTGGATAGTTCAGTGGCTCACATGGTTAGGCCACTGGCTTGACAGTCAGGAAGTCCACATCTGAGACTCAAGTGCTGCTGTATGATGGGGTGAACCCCTGTCATTCGCTCCAGCTCCTGCTGACCCAGAAGTTCAAAAGGGGACAACCAAAAGTAGATAAAGTAGATGAGTATCACTTTAGCTGAGATGCTAGATAGATGATTGGATGGATGGATGGATGGATGGATGGATAGATAGATAGATAGATAGATAGATAGATAGATAGATAGATAGATAGATAGATAGAATTATTATTATTTTTTTAATTTTGATTTATATGCCGCCCTTCTCCGGAGACTCAGGGCGGCTTACAATGCGCTAAGCAATAGCCTTCATACTTTTGTATATTTATACAAAGTCAGCTTATTGCCCCCAAAAACTGGGTCCTCAATTTACCTACCTTAGAAAGGATGGAAGGCTGAGTCAACTTTGAGCCTGGTGAGATTCGAACCTGCAATAATTGCAGGCAGCTGGTGTTAATAACAGGGTGCTTTAGACCACTGTACTACCAAGGCTCTTACAAAAATTTTGCATTTTTAATGGTTTTGAATAGTGATGGTGAACCTTTTTGGCACCATGCCCAAACCAGAATGTGTGCACATGTGTGCATACCAGAGCGCTGGAAACCTGAAGACCAGGTGATCTTCGCACACACCAGAGTGCTGGAAATCCAAAGTCCAGCTGGCTGGCGCGCTCGTGCATGCCGGCCAGCTGGTCTTTGGGTTTCTGGTACGCGCCGGAAACCAGAAGAGCAGCTGGCAATGGCATGCGTGCCCACAGAGAGGGCTCTGCCTCCCACCTCTGGCATGCCTGCCATAGGTTTGCCATCATGAGTTTTGAACATCACTAATGTGATATATACTGTATGTATGGATAGACAGAGAGAGAGATAGGCAGATAGCTGAATAGTACAGTGGCTCACATGGTTATGACGCTGGCTTGCCAATCAAACAAGCCCGCATTCGAGACCCAAATGCTGCTGTGTGATGGGGTGAGCTCCCGTCATTTGCTCCAGCTCCTGCCGATCCAGCAGTTTGAAAGCAGGCAACCAAAAGTAAATAACATGAATACCACTTCAGCTGAGATGATAGATAAATGATAGATATGATATATAATAGACAGACAGACAGACAATTGGTAATCAGTCCCAAGGGTTGATTGTAGCTAGTTTATCCATGCTCCTATGCCTCATTTCAGCTGCCCTGCTCTTTAAGGGAGAGGATAGCAGTGACAATACAGCCTCAGACATTGGCTGCACATCCAGTCGTTCTTATAGCACTTTAAGAATGCTGAGTCCAGCATGTAGTGTGTACCCTGTTTTCCCCAAAATAAGACATCCTCTGATAATAAGCCCAATCGGGCTTTTGAGCACATTGCAATAAGGCCAAGCGCTTATTTCAGGGTTCAAAAAAATATACGACAGGGTCTTATTTTCGGGGAAACATGGTAGTTAGTTTATCTTAAATTTTGGGACTAAGTTATTCTATATTAAAGCTCTGTGTGTGTGTGTGTGAGAGAGAGAGAGAGAGAGAAATTGTATTTTCTGAACTATACCAGTGACAAATGTCCAGCTGTATTGATTCATTCAAGAAAAGAAATTTGGCTGAGGCTGTGGAAATACCTCAACATTTTTATAATTGGAGAAGATGGGAGAGTTGTTCGCGCTTGTCCTGTGCAAGATCTGGTGCTGGGATGGATGATGTCCTATGCTTTAATGACATAGTCCACCGTGTAAAATTTTGCGTCACACCTCTATGGAGTTAGGTTCTATGTTCAAAGTTTTTATACCAAATTTTGGAAAATTTTCAATACAGGTATATTATATGCCTCTAATTTGCAGAGGAAAATGATTGGCTACCTACCTGTTACTAAGCCTCTTGTTTCTTTATTTTCAAATCAATAGAACATGGTTCTCTGTGATTTATGCTCGGTTCAGAAGTAAATACAGGTGCTCCTCAACTTACGACCACAAGTGAGCCCAAAATGTATGTTGCTAAGTGAGAAATTGGTTAAATTTTTGCAACTTTTCTTGCCACGCTTGTTATAATCATAATCATAATAAGTTTATTTGTCAAGCATATATAAGATAACAGGTAAAGGTATAAACATAATTTGAATACATGAAAAGAGTAAGTAAAAAGGAATATTAGGACAGGGACGGTAGGCACACTGGTGCACTTATGCACGCCCCTTACAGACCTCTTAAGAATGGGGTGAGGTCAACAGTAGAGAGTTTAAGGTTAAAGTTTTGGGGATTTGGGGAAGAAACTACAGTCAGGTAGTGCATTCCAGGCATTGACCACTCTGTTACTGAAGTCATATTTTCTGCAATCGAGTTTGGAACGGTTTACTTTGAGTTTGTATCTATTATTTGGTCATGTATTGTTGTGGTTGAAGCTGAAGTAGTCATTGACAGGAAGGACATCGTGGCAGATAATTTTATTAGTAACCTGGTTAGTGAAATCTGGTTTCCCCATTAACTTTGCTGGTCAGAAGGTTTCAAAAGGGGATCATGCGACCCCGTGACACTGCAACCGTCATAAATATGAGTCAGTTGTTAAGCCTCCGAATATAAATCATGTGACCACAGCGATGCTGCCAAGATCATAAGTGTGCAAAATGGTCCAAAGCCACTTTTGTCAGTGCCGTTGTAACTTCAAATGGTCACTAAGTGGCTCTTTGAGTGCTTAAGGTTGCAGACCTCTGTTCTAGGAAATTGTATTGACAATTTATTTTATTTATTTATTTATTTATTTATTTATTTTAGATTTCTATACCGCCCTTCTCCCTGGGGACTCAGGGCGGTGTACAGCCAAGTAAAAACACATAATATAAACTTTAAGAACAAATTAAAAAGAATATCTAAATTGGCTCCAAAATTTAAAAAACACCCCAATTTAAAATTACTTAAAAGGTTTTGCTTAGGCCAGCCCGGCTTGTTGGAAAAAAAATGTTTTAAGGGCACGGCGGAAGGCACGGAGGTCATGGATTCTTCTTATCTCAGGGGGCAACTGATTCCAGAGGGTGGGGGCCCCCATAGAGAAGGCCCTCCCCCTGGGGGTCATCAGCCTGCATTGCTTGGCCGATGGCACCCCGAGGAGACCCTCTCTGTGGGAGGGCACGGGTCGATGGGAGGTCGTCGGTGGCAGAAGGCGGTCTCGTAGATAACTGGGCCCTATGCCATGGAGTGCTTTAAAGGTGGTAACCAACACCTTGAAGCGCACCCGGAAGACCACTGGGAGCCAGTGCAGCTTGCGCAGGAGCGGTGTTATGCGGGAGCGCCATGTAGCCCCCGTAATTACCCACGCGGCCGCATTCTGGACCAGTTGGAGCCTCCGGGTGCTCCTCAAGGGGAGCCCCATGTAGAGAGTGTTACAGTAGTCCAGGCGAGAGGTGACGAGGGCATGGGTGACCGTGCACACGGAATCCCGATCAAGAAAGGACAATAGTACATCATGGCTGTGTGGTGTCCTTCCTGTAATTTTTGTTGGATTGTTTCCGCTTATTATTTATTGGTTTGTTTGCTTGGTTCTTTACAGGTTAGGGAGGTTTACCGTGGCAGCCCTTCAGACCAGGCTGGAGCAATGTGAGCAGGAAACAAACCGTCTTAAGAAGGCGTTGGAGAGAAGCGACGCCTACGTAGAAGACCTGGAGTCCCAGATTGCTCAGATGAAGCGGGAATGGGACCAGAGGAAACCCACAAGCCCGGAAAATGTAACTGCCATCTCCATGGAGGATAAAGACTGTGAAAGCCCCCCCAGCAAGACTGTCCAGAGCCCCCAAGAACCCATAGATCCGACCTGTTTATGTGCTAGTCATACTCCTGTTGATCTCGAAGAGCCAGCGGGACTTTTAGGGAGCAGCAATGACGTCTGCTTAAATTCAGCTAGCCAGGCTTGTTCGGATGATCCAGTTACCCCAGAGCCTGCTGGAAGAGATGTTTTTCGAAGTTCTCAAGAGGGTCTTTTGGACGTTGGCAGCTCTGACATGGATACCTGTTCAGAGCCAGCCTGGGATAAAATTGAGGACTGTGCACCCTATAAAGAAGAACTCTACGATCTTCCAGATCCGTGCACTCCGTTGTCTCTCAGTTGCTTGCAGTTAAACACTCCCAACAATAAGGACGACCCGGCTGTGAAAGAGGAAAGCCAGAGTGAGCCATCCACCTTCCTAAGGAAATTGGAATTTGAGGATTTTGGAGAGGCCTCTGACGACTGTAACAAAGATTCCCCGGAGCACAGTGTAAGCAGTTGTGAGAGCAGCGAACCTAAGGAAGGTTGTTTCTCTTCGGACAAACCAGACTTTTGGAATAGGTGCCAGCCGCGTTACGGCGAGAACTTGGACTTTGAAGGCTCGGAGCCCAACACGGCTACCAGTGACTCAGCCGAGTCTTTACCGAAATCGAGCGAAAAGAGCCACAATCCAGGCGTGCTGAAAAAACTGCACTCCATCCGCTCTTCGGAAATGAATCGCACCAGGACGTCTAGCGAGGCATCCATGGACGCAGCTTATCTTGATAAGATCTCCGAACTGGATTCCATGATGTCCGAGTCAGACAACAGCAAGAGCCCCTATTATACCTCCAGATCCTCTTCTGACTTGGATAATTCTTGCAAGACGACCCAGGGCCCTGACCACTTAAACGAAAATGGTAAGAACGAAAAGGAAAGGAAAGAGCCACGTCCTCTAAAGAGTCCTCTGAGCAGGGATCCTTCAGAAGAGGGCAACGAGTGGAAATTCGCGACTTTTTCCATCCTTTCTCCATCGTCACTAGACACCACTGAGCCTTTCCCGCTGTTTGCAGGCCGGACTTCTGAAACGAGCGAAGTGAAGCCTCAGAGCTTCTTATTCCAGCGGGAGCTTTCCCCGAGCTTTCTCTTCAGCAGCTCTCAAGGATCTTTTGACGAGAATAAACTTGGCTCCTCTTTATTTAAGGTGGCTCCTGAGCTTCAAAACCTCCATAACCAACTCCAGTCTCCTTGGTCGTCGTCGTTCGTCCCCGACAGAAAAGCCAAAAGCATCCATTCGTCGGCGAAAAGGAAAATCCAGAGCAGCCTGTCCAGCGCGAGTCCGTCAAAAACCACCAAGAACTGATTTGTTATGTGTTCTTTTTGTTTTGTTTTGTTTTTTTAAAGCAAATATATATATATATTAGTGCCCAATGTGGAAAATGTTCACATTCTCACTCTCCACCTTATCTCTACAGGATATTCTTCCCCAGGCCTCCTTTGATCTCAGTCTCTCCATTAGTTGAAATGCTGAGTGATGGAGCTTGAATATCCTCTCTGTGTCTCGAGTGCAATGAGCTATTCATTGGGAGAAGCTCTTCAGAACATGCATCACTTGGTGTTCTTCAAGTTTTGATATCTTGGGTTATTTTTTAAAAGTTTAGGTTGTATGAAGTCCACCGCTCTTTATATGTCCAGTTACTGAGTGTGACAGATCTTCAAAATGGATCAGCATTGAAACCAGTCTTTCTAAAGGGTAAGGCACCTCTGGAAAGCTGTGTAGCTGCGTTCCTTAGACAACGTTGATGGCAACTATTACCTAGTCTGGCTTCTTGTAGAACCCGGCTCTGAGAATAAAAAAAAATGTTTGCCTGTTCCTTAGCTGCATGAGTCAGTCTATCTCTGTGCTGAATTATAGCTTTTAATGTGTAGCTGTTAACATTTTTTTTTCTTTGACAAGTCTTTAGTTTGGGGGAATGTCAGTTGCTTCCGTTGGAAAATCCAGAGGGTTTTTTTTTCTTTTTTTAAAGAAAATTTGGTTAAACACGGCTTTTAATTCTCTCCCCTCCCCACCCCACCCGTACCACTCTCTCCCCCCCACCCCACCCCCCCGCCCCGGTGCTCCATTGTTGTACAAGAATATGTGATTTGTGTCTGTGTAGTTCATCAAAAAAATGGGTTGGTATGCTAATGGATTGTTTACCGAATGTGCATTTTACATGAATACTGTACTGTTTTACATTAATACTGCATGATTTTTCTATGTGGAGTGAATAAAAAAAAAAAAGTCACAAGCACCGTAACCATTTGATGTGGCTTCGAGCATTCAATTAACGCAGAAAGGATTGCAAACTTGTATAATTAGAAATCCTTTCTGAATTTTCATTAGTTTGTTTCCTGATAGGAGCGTGTACACTTTTTGTTAAAGTAGGATAATACAAGTATAGTTTATAGAGCTGTGTATTAATTGGCATTCTGGATATATGTCAATATATATTATCTATAACTTCAAACATTAAATGGATCAGAATCTGGATGGGACCAGCCCAGATTTGGATCATTATCTACATAATTTCACTGTCAGGCATTATATAAACAGAAATGTCTGTATCCTTTTTGTCAGAGTGCGCACAATGTGGCTATGTGAGACAAGCCAGGAGCAAATACAGTAAACAGAGGTTTGTATTTAAGTAGTGGTTTTCTACAAAGAATATATACATACATGTACTTTAGTCAGACTTCAAAACAAACAGCAATCAGCAATTACAGCACGGAAGCACAAACGGAGAGAGAGATACACCCCAACAGGGCCTCTTCTTATTGCAGGCTCTTAAAGTGATATCAACCCAAAAACCTTGCTCACTCATTCCCAGCATGACATCATCATAGCAGCTGGTCAGCTCTTAAATCATTACCCTGACACTTTTAAAAAAATTTTCAATAGACTAGGATAAAATTTGCAGGTAAAGTAAGACTTTAGGTTAATTCAAATAGGTGTGGGGAACTTTGGATATTTTAGGTGCCTACAGCTCAGGATTTACAACTGTAGCAACTTCTTCTCGATGCCAGATTTACGAGAAGTCGAAAGACCTCTTGACAAGAGATTAGATGTTTGTGAAGAAGAATAACGCCCTTACTGAATGTAGTAGAATTGTTGCCGAATATACATTAGTGCCCTAAAATCAAAAGGATGTTGTTTTTAGTGGAAATTGATTTGTTTGTGTAAATCAGCAAACAAATTCTCCACCCCACCCCACCCCCTCCATCGCCCTTATCTTCTCAGGCCAGGCGAGGAGGGGAGGAGAGGGCGAGAGGCAGGGCCAGCCAGTGATGGGACAGGGAGCCGCAGCAGAGGGCCCAGAGAGCCGCATGCAGCTCTGAAGCCGCAGGTTGCCAACACCTGAATTAGACCAATAGCAAATAAATATGGAATAGCAGAAATACTCCCAGGCATTTCAACCGAGAATGAACAGAATTATATAGAATGCATCTTTGCAGAATAAATATGATATTACAGTATCTGCTGACACCAGAAGGACCTACCTTGCTGAAGTTACTCAGAAGTGCCAAACCATCTCTTAAACTCAAGAGGGGAAAGAAACGAACGGAGCACCCAGTCAATCTTCCTGAACATCTATGGGCAGCCATTACGGACTAACAGTGCTGCAACTATCTCAGTTTATGTTGGTAAAACCCTAAGAAGGTTTAAAGTATTTGATTTGGTCAAAAGCTGAGATTGAAAAGGAAGATTCCAGAAAGGATAGGAAGGATCTTTATGGAAGAACAAAAAAGCCAGCTACGTAAACGATGCATCGAAGTGAAGGAAACTTCAACTGAAGGTGGTTAACGCCGAGGCTGGGTTTTTGAGGAAGTCGCTTTAGAGGAAACAATAGCTTCCAAGCTAGCAGCTGGCTTTATAACATACGAAATGCTTTTCACTTCTTCATCCTGTGTTGCCTTTCCCACACTCCCATCAGTGTAAATCAGGGCTTTGTTTGTGACTGAATAAGGGATGTCCTTTCTATACCAGGTGGAGCAAAGCACATAATTTTGCAGGATTGTTAACGTCGTCAGAAAGTCTTTCCCAACTTGAGCTCAGTAGCAGCCAAAGGCAAAATTGAATTCAAATTGGATTATCGGAATGGATTTGAAAGAAGAAAACCCCAAATCCTAAATGTAAGATGATCTTATTTCATCTTCCTTATAATTGTACACTGCCATAACTAGTTGCAACAGGCTAACGCAGTTACTTGTCAAATCCCTTATCTCTCTGAAATAGGTCCAGGGGTGGGAGTTCGAACTGGTTCAGGTGAACCAGTAGCTCCGATGATCAGTTGGGAGCGAACCGGTTCACTCTGACGATCAGCTGGGAGCGAACCGGTTCACTTCGACGATCAGCTGGGCCCACCCACCCGCCCCTGCATTTTACTTATCTTTATCTTAGCAGTTGATTAGCTCAGGAGAGTGAACTGCGCACACATGCGATCACCGAACTGGCTGTTAAACCAGAAGGATCCCACCACTGAATAGGTCATATACTAGCTTTCCCTTCTCATATTCTTAAGCATAAGAAATAATTGAGTTAAATTGAGACATCCAGCTGGTTACTGGCATAAGTTTTCTAGCCACTGTCTATAATATTTAGTGGTGTTTTGTTTTTGTTTTTAAAAAGGAACTGACCTCCTAGAAACTGACCAGAAAGGAAGCAAGGATCTTCACGATAAACTTTTGTTTATTCAATTTTAAGGTGCTTCAATAAAAAGCCATTGTTGATATTTTTTCTTTTTAAATGATGGTTTTCTACTTAATAGTTGGGGTTTAACCCATCCTAAAGTAAAGAGCATCAATTTGATGCTTCTTTGCAAACCTGATGACCAAAACAACATTCAGAGGTATCCATGACTAATAATAAAAAGTCTTAAGTAAATTTCTTAATTTTTTGATTCCAATAATAATCAGATAATGTGGTGGTTTCAAGATTAACAGGCTTAGTATACTATTAACATGGATCAAAATCTTAAAATGTTTATGGCTTAATAAGGGGCTATAAAATTCCTTGTCAGGAATGTAACTTTTATCAGTTACGGAAATATCAGAAAAGTCATGGATACCTCTGAATGTTAATTTGATCACCAGATTTGCAAAGAAGCATAATATATCAATGCTGTTTACTTTAGAATATTGAAGGAAGTGTCACAATGTTAAGAGTTTAATTCAATTCAATTCAAATCTTTATTGTCAGTTGCACAACATATGTACAATGAGATTGGTTGAGCTCCCTCAGTGCACCACCACCCCCAACACAATACAACTCACAGTGAAGACAAAAAATCCCTAACAAAATAAATCATATTAACAAAACACCCAGTCCTATTGCACCAGTGTGAACATGTTACACATTGCGCCGGCCCTGCAGTCCATCATACTACATATTTATGATGTTATTTCTCATTCAGGAATCTGAGAGTCCACGGATAAAAACTGTTCTTCAGCCTGTTTGTGCGGCTGGCTATGCTTCTATATATCCTTCCTGATGGTAGGAGGGGAAATGAAGTGATGACCATGGTGAGAGTCGTCCCTGAGAATTTTCTTCACTCTTCTAAGCGAGCCCTTGTGCTGGTCTCACCACCCTCTGTAATGTTTTTCTACCCGCGGCTGTCAAACCGGCATGCCATACCATGATGCAATAAGTGAGGACGCTTTCTATTGTGGACTGGTAAAAGGAGGTCATCAGTTGTTGTTCCACCCTATTTTTATGCAAGACCCTAAGGAAATGGAATCTCTGTTGGGCTTCCTGGCCACCTGGATCGTGTTGTTTTTCCAGGTGAGGTCTTCGCTGAGATGGACTCCCAGGAATTTAAAGGAGGAAACTCTCTCTACACAGTCCCCCTCGATGTAAAGTGGGGCAGGTTCCTCTCTCTTTCTCCAGACATCCAACACCATCTCCTTGGTCTTGCTGATGTTCAGGTGCAGGTTGTTTTTTTTTTTTATGCACCATGTGGATAGTTTTTGAATCTAATGAATGCTTCCTAGTTATTAAAAGGAAAGTTCCATTTGAAGTGGAGTAATTAAAGCTTTTTCGAGTTGAGCATCAAATCAGTTATTGCTTGTATTGTATACTGGAGAATAAGATCAGAACAAATTACCCTTGAATAAGCAATCATTTAGGTTACAAATTGGCCTTTAGTTTTATTTTTATGGCATTTATCTTCCAAGAAGATAATGTGCCTTACTAGCACTCCAACTAAGTATTTGGGCATTTTCACCGCATAACATTAATTATGGGGGCTCGCCCATGTAGAAAGTCAGCTGATTTGCATAGCAAAATTCACAAGATATTCAATCTGGATATGCAAACTCAGTGATTACATATATTATTTGTACTACAGTAATGAACAGCAGACAGTTAAATTTCACATTATCTTTACATCCCAAAAACATATTATACAATAAAGCTATAAGGGTTGCATGTGATTCAAGCACCTTCTGAAACGTGATACAAAATTGTAATTTTTAGTATGATCGGCTAGTAAAAACAGGTGAGCTCTCCCTTTACTTTTGTTCAGCTTCTGATGACTATTTGATGTTTGTTCATTTTTACAAATCTTTCTTTAAAAAAAAAAGGTTTTTTGATGCCTTTTTTAAAGATGGTCTTTCTGCCAATCTAATTGAATCCAAGTACTCACCCTGTGTCAGAGCTGCCCCAACTTAGGTCTCTAGGAAAGAAAGACCCTCGACTCCATTTGGATGAAATGATAGATTCTTTTATTAAAGTTTACTAAAGTGGTTGCAGCAAAAATGATGCTAGATCTGAGTTAGATCAGATGCGCGATCTGAGCTAGATCGCGCAAAGGTTACACTTCTTCCCATTTCTCTGGCCCTTTCCTCTGATCAGTCCTTCAGTGTCCAAGAGAAGGCCGTTTTGATGTTTTAGGAACCACTTTGATACTTGGCGTCTCTCGTAGTTTCGCATTCTGTTCCCAAGCCAGGTGTCCTTAGTGGCTGACTTATTCCAGTTTGGCACCTCTGATTCTTGTCAACGTGTCTTCCTTCCTGCTGTTTGTCTTCCCATCCCCATGCCTGAACTTTACTATCTCAAATTCCTAACACCCTGTTTAGCTTTTTCAAAATCGGCTCAAATCAGCCAGGTAAATGAAGATAATCCTAATTAAATTCAAAACAGAATTAGTGTCGAAAGAGAAGATAGTTTTTCTGACTTCAGATGAGGTGAACCTTTGCTACTCTGAGTGGAAAATTTTGTGCGGGAACAAATAAAATGTAGTGCCTTTTTTCAACCTGTAGCCCAATTTTTTTTCATGTTTTATTTATATAACATTCAATTTTCATCAAACAGCATATGGTCTGGGTACAGTTACATTTAAATAGTCATATCACACATCTTTGCTGTGGTATTCATCACCATGATATTGATAATATAATAACATAATAATAATAATACTTAACATCATATTCTTTATCAACTTTAACATTTCCTCTTTTTCTATCTCCTTTCTAACTTCTGTTTCTGTTATCTAGCCATTGATAAAATATGTCCCATATCAAAAAAATATTCAGTTTCTTCTTTATCCTTAATAGTAAGTGTTAGTCTATCCATTTCTGTGCATTCTAATATTTTCTTAATTACATTCACCTCAGACGGGATTTCATCATTTTTCCATTGTTGCGCAAATTCTAGCTGCGGTTAGTATATGCAAGATCAGATATGTAGTCTTTTTATCCTATTTTTCTGGTAGAATGCCCAACAAAAATACCTCTGGTTTCAGGTCTATATGTAACCCAGTTTTACCTAATCTGATCATAGAGGCATTCCAGAAGCTGATTGTTCGCATGAGGTACAATAAACCATGTTTTTCAAATCACAGCAGTTGGTCTGGCGGAGCACGCTGAGCCAAACCAAGCAAACAACATGATGGCTTAAATCTGAAGTGGCACCTGCCAGTTGCTGAGGAACCCAAAAACCATGCATTTTGAGACATGCCCAGATTCTACCACTGAAATACTGAAGCTGGCCATATGTTGTCAGTTTATTTGTCTTGTAAACAAAACAAAAAAAAAAGTAAACAAAAAAGGCCTGTTAATATATTGTGCCATGGAAGAAATGCAACACATCTTTAAGCTTTAGTTAGAAGTATTAAAAGTATTGCTAGATCAGGGGTGTCAAACTCAAGGCCTGTGGGCCGGATTCGGCCTACGGAGTGCTTAAATCTGGCCCGCGAGGCCAGCCTGGAAATAGCCAAGGACCAGGTGGTGGTGCCTCTGGAAGCCAAAACGGGACATGAGGAGGGGTTGTGAAGTGAACCATTGCAGTCGTTAAGTTAATAACACGGTTGTTAAGTGAATCCAGCTTCTCCCTTGACTTTGCTTGTCAGAAGGTCACAAAAGAGGATGATCACGTGACCCCGGGATACTGTAACGGTCATAAATATGAGCCAGTTGCCAAACATCTGGATTTTGATCGTGTGACTGCGGGCCAGTGGTGAAATTCAATTTTTTTTACTACCAGTTCTGTGGACGTGGCTTGGTGGGCATGGCAGGGGAAGGATACTGCAAAATCTCCATTTCCACCCCACTCCAGGGGAAGGATATTGCAAAATCTCCATTCCCATCCCACTCCGGGGCCAGCCAGAGGTGGTATTTGCCGGTTCTCCGAACTACTAAAAATTTCCGCTGCCGGTTCTCCAGAATCTGTCAGAACCTGCTAGATTTCATCCCTGCTGTAGGTGTTTGATGCTGCAGTGGGCATAAGGGGTCATAAGTGGCTTTTTTCCATGCTGTTGTAACTTCGAACGGTCGAACGGTCACTAAAAGAAGTGTTGTAAGTCAAGGACTACCTGTGTAGGGCACGTCAGCTGCAGAGAATAGATGGGGGCGGGGCAGAGGTGAAATCCAGCAGGTTCTGACAAGTTCTGGAGAACCGGTAGTGGAAATTTTGAGCAGTTTGGAGAATCGGCAAATACCACCTCTGGCTGGCCCCAGAGTGGAGAGGGAATGGGGATTTTGCAGTGTCCTTCCCCTGGAGTGGGGTTGGAATGGAGATTTTACAGTATCTTTCCCCTGCCACCCCACCAAGCCATGCCCACCAAGCCACACCATGCCCATCAAGCCAGCTCACAGAACCGGTAGTAAAAAAATTTGGATTTCACCACTGGGGCGGTGCCAGGCAGAACTTTTACTACCGGTTCTCTGAACTACTCAAATTTCGACTATCGGTTCTCCAGAAGTGGTCAGAACCTGCTAAAACCCACCTCTGGGGTGTGTGTGTGTGTGTGTGTGTGTGTGTGTGTGTGTGTGTGTGTGTAAAAAATACATACATATACATATGTATAATGGTGGGCTGCTGCCAGTTCGGGCGAAGCAGTAGTTGCAACCCACCTGTCTTGGCGCTATGCCGTTCGATTTAGCCACATTTTTTAAGCCAGTCACATGCGTGCAAGCCACGCGTGTGAGCAAATCACATGTGTGGAAGGCTACATGTAGGCATGGAAGGCCCGCGCACAAGCAAAGTGAGCATGCATGCACATGTGTTCACATTTTCGATGCTGGGTGAACCGGTTGTTAATTCATGTGCCGCCCACCTCTGCATACGTATCTGTGAATGTATGTGTGCAGGTATATATTTGTATATGTATGTAGCATGTGTTATGCATGTGTTTGGGTAGATATACACTTGAGAGCAGGCAACAGAATTTCCTTTTTAATACGAGCCAGTATGACAATAAAGTTATCTTACCTTATCGTACAGCATAGCTTATCCACTGCCTGACTACCATTTGCCAGCAATTCAGGTAGAGAATTTTTTTTTCCCAGCCCTACCTGGTATTGCATGCAAAACTGTATTTGATGCTGTGCTTTGTTTTCAAACAGCGGCTCAGTAGTAAATGCATCTCTCTGGATAAACACGACCTTGTCACCCAGGTGGGCCAAAGGTTAGATAAACAGAAGTTGCGGTATTAACATATCTTCTTTGGATGCAGCTCTTCCCCTTTCATGAGCCACTGAAGGGCACACCGCACGCCTCACGTTCATCTCCGTGGCTCATTGTTTAAATATTTAATAGCAGGAGGTTTGCACACACAAAACTCAACGTGTATTGAAATACTACAAAAGCAGGACTGCCTTGGCTACACGATAGAAATGTGTCTGCTTTTCTACTTCGGGGAATCCGAAAATCTGCATTGCCCTACTTTGAATCTAGCCAACTCAACTGCAGGCAATCCTACCTGCCTACTGGGAGTGGTTGCACTTAATCATCCTAACAGCGTAGGGCAGGCGAAAGACAACCTGGGGGTGGGCTCCCTCCCCCCAATGTTTTTGATCACAACTCCAGAAGTCTTAACCAGTACAGCTTATGTTTTAGGATTATTAAAGTTACACTCCAAAACCACTTGCTTCTATTAAGCTGTAGTTTATATAAAGCCAAATGTACAAGTACTAATTATAAAGTATTAACAAATGCATCTTATTTATTATAAAACCAAATGTGCAAGTACAAATTTGCTCAAATTGCAAATCGCAAATCGTGTGTGAGAGGGATCTTGGCATCCTAGTGGACAATCAGTTAAATATGAGCCAGCAGTGTGCGGCAGCAGCCAAAACAGCCAATGCAGTCCTAGGTTGCATTAACAGAGGGATGGAGTCAAGATTGTGTGAAGTATATAAAGCCTTAGTAAGACCACATCTGGAATACTGCATCCAGTTTTGGGCACCACATTATAAAAAAGGGGTTGAGACTTTGGAAAGAGTGTAGAGAAGAGCAGCTAAGAAGATTAAGGGCCTGGAGGCTAAAACATATGAAGAATGATTGGAGGAATTGGATATGTCTAGTCTAGTGAAAATGAAGACTAGGCGTAATAGGATAGCAGTGTTCCAATATCTCAGGAGCTGCCACAAAGAAGAGGGGAGTCAACCTGTTCTCCAAAGCACCAGAAGGCAAGACAATCAACAATGGATGGAAACTAATGAAGGAGAGAAGCAACCTGGAACTAAGGAGAAATTTCCTAACACTGAGAACAATTGATCAGTAGAACAACTTGCTTTCAGAGGTTCTGGGTGCTTCATCACTCAAGGCTTTTAAGAAGAGATTGGACAGTCATTTTTCTGCAATGGTATGGGGTCTCCTGCTTGAACGGGAGTTTGGATTAGAAGACCTCCAAGGTCCCTTCCAACTCTATTATTCGGTATTGTGTATTCTGCAGTCTATCTGATTGGACTGATCTATAAAACCGAGACAGAAAATGTATTCTTTCTTTTCTCCACTGTTAACAATAATATACAGTCACAGCATTAGTTTCCTGGTCTCCTGTTGGTTCCCATCTGGATTTTGGATGTAGATACTTATCAGGAAACAAAATCAGATTTCCCACAGTTATTATACAAGACGAAACGAAGTCTTTGCCTCGGGGGTGAAATCTACTTACCTTCCTTACCAGTTCAGAAGTGCATATGCTGCACATACGCGCACTGACCCTCTACGCGTGCACAAACCCTTCTGCGCATGTGCAGAGGGTAAAAAACAGGTTACTCCCTGGTTAAAACCAGGAAGTAACAACGACTAGGTGGGTGGGCGGAGCCTCAAGCTGCCATCGCTACCGGTTCTCCAAACCACCAGCCGTCATCGCTACCGGCTCGGCCGAACCAGTCCGAACCGGGAGCATTTCACCCCTGCTTTGTCCGTCATCACACATTCTCAGTTGCAATCCCCTTTGTGACTGACACATAGAAGAAGTTGACCAAAGTGTAGGCAACTTTTGAAATGATTCTCATATAAAAATACAACCTTGAGCCTGTGTGAAACTCCAGTTTGTGGGCAGAATTTGCCTGCAATACTGCACTTTAACCATTGTCTAGAGCCGAACAGGGTTCTCGAGGGTTCAAATTCCTTAAATCAAACTTAGCTTTTGTCCTGGCTCCATCATTCTTTCCTCTGACTCTTATGCATTTTTCGAATGGGAGTTCCAGCATATGATTAAAGCATGAAGGGTAGCCCTCTGGCCAAAAAAGAAAAAAAAAAGAAGAAAGAAAATTACATAATTATGAATTTACAATCTCAAACGTGCTTAATATTTAGCCGATCCTTACACAAAGATTTAGTGACTATTGCAGAAATGGTTCAGATTTTTGAAAAAAAACTATTTTCTTTCTTTATAGCACCAGCGTACTTTTCCCATCCCTTATCCATTCTATTTAGACATACAGATGTTCTATAATTTTAAAATGCTCAGGAGAGGAAAGAATGAAAAATGTCTTCAGCAACAATTACCTGTTTTCTTATTCCATTGAAACAGCACTAAAGTGATTTCAGGGTTATGATTATCCACCACTTACCCTTAAAAAAAACAAAGCGTTACAAAGCGGTATGAGCTTTCTTTGCACATTTCAAGACAATGTCCTTAAATGTTCAAGTTTGCCCTCTTTTCATTTTCCAGAATAAAAAGTGTATATCGACAACCCAGGTAGTCCTTGACTTATGACCATAATTGAGCCCAAAACTTCTATTGCTAATTGAGATCATTGTTAGCTGGATGCAGTATTCCATCCTCAGGAAAATTCTCTCTACCATAATATGTGCTTTGGGTTATTCTATGCATCATATTTATGTGGTGCCTTCCTATTGGTTGATTGGTGTGTTGATGGCCAGCGATTGGGTGTTATTTCCTTGTGCAGCCAAGTCCTCGGCTCCTAAGTACCTAATCACTTGATGGTAAATCAGCCTTCCTGTTGATTGACAAGGAGTCCGTTTCACAGGCTTCCATCTTTTCCCTGGCTATCTTTGTACCTGCTCAGCTGACAATCTTAGTAGCTGCGAAATTGAATGTATGTCCTTGTTCATTGCAATGTGATAATGCAGCCATGATAATCATACGTCATAAGTCATGATGAAGTTTTGGACTGAGATGATGTTGCTCCAATGGCTGGTTTCTCTGAATTTTTTTTGAAATCATTATCATTAGAATGCCTAAGGTAAAATCTCTTCCTTCATCCAAGTCACTAATTAAAAAAATAACAACTGAACTGTATAGGGCCCAGAATATAGCTCTGTGGTATTCCATGGAGTATTTTCCTCAATAGTAGCATCGAAGTCCATCTTACATGGGATTAAATTAAACCAACGATTTAAATTATTGTATTATCAACATTTTTTTCCAATGTCTTTTCCATTTGGCTGCCTTTTTATTTTAATGTTACCTAAAATACCAGAACTGAACTTTGAAAAGTTTTGTACAGAGAAATCAAATAGGGCCTTCCATGAGAATTAACTCTGAGTGAACTTTAGAACTGCATTGTCAAATCCCAATTCCACCCCCAACAAAACAATCCAGATCCACATTTTCTGGTGGTGTAGAGTTGAAAAATTGTCAGAGGTAGACTAAATCAACAAGAACATTAAGGTCGATTCTCCTTTTTTGACCTTTTTTTTTTTCCTGAGTGATCTGGTATACACCGTCATGAATTTGACTATGGTGTCCAATTGCCTTATGTACGTCCATCTGTCATCTACCATTGCTGGGAACAATAACACGTGAGCCAAGATTCAGCCAATCAATATTTATTTGTCTCATCCATAGATTACAACACAGCAACAACGATCATTACAAAATATCGAAGTCCTTGTAAGATATGGGAAAGGATGCAGTTTGAAGTACATCAAAATAACTATCATAGATCCGCTTTTTTTCCCCTCTCCCACCTGCAGTAAGTAACAAAATGCAATCTTTATAATATGATTTACTGAAGCAAACATGTCAAATAATAAATCCTGTGCCAATTTTTTTGCCCCTCTAAAAAAAAAAATTCCCCAAAACTGAAAACCTTCCATACAGCTTTGGAAACATTTTATTTGGACTGCTATGAATGTGTATTTGGGCCCTTGGATTTTTTTCACCAGTGAGCAAACAAAGCTACCTTCAATATCAGAAAGCATTTCCAGGAATAGCTCTTAAGAATATCCACCGTACAAATTAAAATATTCTGCAATCCAGTTTCCTCTGCATGCATCCAAAGAAAGCAAGCAGGGAAATGTACCTCAGTAAAAGATTTGCAAAAGTTTCAGAGTTGCAATTACTCTATACATTTATGCTGTTTCTGACAGTTAGTGAGGTTCTCACTCCCCCTTCATTTTTGGGGACGGGGATGGGGATAGGGGGTAGGTAAGGTTGAGCAGATATGAAGAACTTGGTTACAAATCATTTTGGATTCTTCCCACGTTCCTTGGAAAGAGACCTGAGTGTTAACACAACATTATCAAAAATATTTCAGGGTTCTTCAGGGAAACGCTTGAGGGGTCAGCTTTGGAAATGGTTTACCTTTCTACCTGACAGACCTGTGCCAAAAAAGTAGATTTTATAAGCAATGGTTTCTCCACCACCACCAAATACCCCTTCTCTAACTGTTCCCAACTTATACTTCAGTGGGAGATTTCCAACCTGTTGGAAAATCATTTAAACCCCCCCCCCCCCATCTTTGTAGGGACTCCTATGTACAAAGATGAGGGGGTCAAACTATTTTCCAAAGCACCAATAGGCAAGACAAGAAACAATAATTGGTATGTAACCAAGGAGACAAGCAACCTAGAACTAAGGAGAAAATTTGTAATGGTAAGATCAATTAACTAATGGAATAACTTGCCTTCAGAAGGTATCAGACACCTGGCTCATATCATATATGGTGGACATGTGTAGAAGCTAAAAAAATATTAGATAAAAATATGCACATGCTTGGAAAAGATGATACAACATATTGACTTGAAACCTGAAATATTCCTGTTGGGGATCTTACCAGAAACTTATAGTAATGTATATTTGATTATTCATCTAATAACTGCAGCTAGAATTGTATTTGCACAAAACTGGAAAAGTGAAGAGAGTCCTACAGAGGAGAATATGATAAGGAAGATATTAGAATGTGCAGAAATGAATAGATTAACACTGGCAATTAAAGAGAAAGAACAAACTAGTTATTATAAGATATGGGAAACATTTTATCAATAGTTAGAGGATAAATATAAGAATTAGAAATAAAAGTAGATGAGTAAAATATAGAAAATAGTTAATAGAGTTAAGCAAACTAAGAAGAGGATGTAAAGTACCAGGTATTTAATGTATAGGTATTAAGCTACTTAGCTTAATTAAATAACGAATATGATTGTAAATTTTAACTGTTATTGCACAAACCTTTGTACCCAGATGACACAATGTTTAATGGAAGATGGATTATTTGTACTAAAATAAAATATAAATAAATAAAAAGAAGAAGTAGTTGTGGATGCTCCATCATGGAAGGCTTAAAAAAAATAGACTTGGACAAACATTTGTCTGAAATGATATAGGGGGTTGGACTAGAAGATCTCCAAGGTCCCTTCCAACTCTATTATTCTGTGTTTTATTTAAGATGTAACTCTGCCCTAACTTACCTGCATGCCACTGAATTCCAATGGATATAATCCTCAGCAGCCAATACATAGACCCGCTCTTTAACAAGGCAGTTGCTTGCAATATTCACAACTCATAAACTCCTTTTTTTCCCTGCAGTCTCAAAGAGTTGCTTAAATTAGGAAAAGCCACCACGCAGCTTTGCCAAAGTTTTCAATTCTGAAGGTCAGGATATGAACGGCTGTATATCAGTGCTGAAATCCAATTTTTTTTACTACCGGTTTTGTGGGCGTGGCTTGGTGGGCGTGGTGTGACTTGGTGGGTTTGGCAGGGGAAGGATACTGCAAAATCTCCATTCCCACCTCACTCCAGTGGAAGGATATTGCAAAATCCCCATTCCCACCCCACTCTGGGGCCAGCCAGAAGTAGTATTTGCCGGTTCTCTGAACTGCTCAAAATTTCCGCTACTGGTGCTCCAGAACCTGCTGGATTTCATCCCTGCTGTATGTCCTACATATCAGAGTGGGCACATTCTATTGAGGAAGACATCAACAAACAAAACAACGATAAAATGAGAGTCACAGCAGCAACGGAAGCATCCAAGAGATAGAGAGATTGGACAAGCAGTCTGGTATGGTATAAAGTCGAGTGGGGCTGGGGGGATGGACTAGAAGACCTCCGAGGTCCCTTCCAACCTGTTCTATGTTCTATGGATGTGTGGCAAATATACCTGTGCACATGGCTGGTGAAGACTATCGAGAAAGGAAGGAACAAGATCAAAGCCGAACTGGAGAAGTATGGAACAGAAGTTGTGCTTCAGGTCTTTTCCGATGTCCCTTCCTGTTACCTAGAGAATAGACGTTCACTTTTTAAAAATTACTTTCACTACCAAACAGCCGGACTGACTCTGTATGTATTTACCTTGAAGGGAACCTGGGGGATTAAGCCACGAAACCAACAAAGGATTTTCTTTCTACCTTAACCTTGCCTTCCCCCCACCCACCCCCAACCCACCAAAATCCTTTAACAAATTAATTAGTCCTAATGAATGAACGCTTCATTTTAGTTAAACGTGCTGCAGTTCATGAATTAAATTTTCATGCGGTGATTAAAGGCTCTTAAAATATGCATGGTTTCGTTAAAATTTTATCATAAATCAGCACAATGCGTTACATGACAAGGCAACTATTTCCCCGTCTCTCTCTGTCTCATTCTCTCTCTCTTTCATTCTCTCTCTCCCATTCTCTCTCTCTCTTTCTCTCTCATTCTCTCTCTCTTTCATTCTCTCATTCTCTCTCTC
>WNWU01000063.1:8820859-8839774 GCA_012654045.1 Ptyas mucosa | reverse complement strand
GGGGGAGAAAAAGTTAAGACTTTTTTTTAAAAAAAGAAAAGAACCGAGTTTTGAAAGCCTACGAAGTTATGGATTCCGTGCACATCAGGAGCTGGGAAATGGTTCTGTGTGCCACCACAGAGACAATTCCTTCAAAACTTCCCTAGTACTCCGTCGGTGCTTTCTTCCTCTTCTCCACCATCCACTCCGTTCACCTAGCAAGAAATGTCATCCGACCATCCTTAAGAGTCTGTAGCGATTCTCAGTCATCCAGGTTGTCCCAAAGGTGCTTTTTTCAGGAGGCAATTGGATTTTCTGGTTTTGGGGTTTTTTTTTTTCCTTTTGAAGACGTTTCGCTTCTCATCAAGGAATATAAATCCTGGATGAGAAGCAAGGAATATAAGTGCAAGGAATATAAATCCTTCCATTCCCTACCATCCTGTGAGAGCTGAAGAAGCTTCTTGGATGAGAAGCGAAACGTCTTCAAAAGAAAAAACAAAACAAAACCAGAGAATCCAGTCGCCTCCTGAAAAAAGCCCCTTTGGGACAACCATCCTTAGCTGAACCCAAACCTTTTGTTGTCTGCAAACGACTCCGTTGAAAATCTTTTTTCTTTTTCTTTTTTTTTTCCGGTGAAGGTAATGGGACGGTTCTTGGTTTTCCAGGTGGCACGAAGGACACATTCTCACCCACGTTTATCTGCTCGTGTTGCAGGGGTCCCCGCGATGAACGTTCTCGCGCGTGTGAACCAATCCAGAATGCTAATGGATTTCAATACACGGAAAATGAAGGGGGTGGGTGGGGTGGGTGGGGGTGGGGAGAGTTTGAGCCGACTTCATTCTGTTAGGAAAATCAGCAGGAAATGTAAGCCCCATTCTGCGCATGTTTACAGAGAAGTAACAGACAGTAATGTTAAATTTATACCCAAAAAAAATAATGATTTGAGCTTTATATTAACAAAATAAAAAAGTTGGAAGGGACCTTGGAGGTCTTCTAGCCCAACCCCCTGCTCAAGCAGGAGACCCCTATAATATCATTACAAACAAATGGCTGTCCAGTCTCTTCTTAAAAGCCTCCAGGGATGGAGCAACCATAACTTCTTAAGGCAAGCCGTTCCACTGGTTAATTGTTCTCACAGTTAGGAAATTTCTCCTTAGTTCTAAGTTGACGTCAATGGAGACTCTCAGTCATCCAGGTCATGGTTGTCCCAAAGGTGTTTTTTTTTCAAGAGGCAACTGGACTTTCTTGTTTTTCTTTGAAGACCTTTTGCTTCTCATCCAAGAAGCTTCTTCAGCTCTGAAGGTCTAGGTTGCTTCTCTCCTTAATTAGCTTCCCTCCGTTGCTTCTTGTCCTGCCTTCTGCTGCTTTGGAGAATAGGTGGACCCCCCGTTTTCCTTGTGGCAGCCCCTCAAATATTGGAAGTCTTGTTGAAATCAATGGAACTGACCTGCCACTTATTCATAGGACCCTGCTAAATGCTCTGGAAAAGGAAACAGGATTGGATTTGGTCAGTAGTCAGATGGGAGACCATCAGGAGACCTCAGAAGTGTTAACTACACTGTAAAACAAGGTTCCACATCACTCCCAAGAAGAACAGCATGGACAGTTCCATGAAGTCACCGAAAGTCAAGTTTGAATGAAGGAGACTTCTATTTCCTTCCTCATATTTATGTGTGATTTTTGATGCCGCCAATCTTGCCTTTTTCCTCCTGAAAGGAGACAGCGGAGAAACTGCCTTTGGGATCTGAAATCCCAATTAAGCTTCCCCCCCCCCCCCAATATTTAATAAGGGCACGTTCTATGCCTTGGCTGCAAAAGCAATCACCTCAGCTTGGACTTAGCTTAATAAGCCCAGCCTGGCTGTTGTCAAGAAATTCCTTATTCGAACAAGAAAGAAAAGTAAGTAAGTAAGAAAATATATAATAGAGATGATCTAGAAATTAGGAAGTATTAGTAAAATGGTATTAAATATACAATGTATGTAAAGTAATATATCAATATAATAGTATGTATAATAAGTAAGGAGTAGTATATACAATATGTAAGGAATAAGGGAACCACAAATATAAATATGTGAATATGTGGGGGGGGGGGGAATAAAAATTGTGGATATACACAGATATGGAACTGTTGGGTTTTTTTTTGTTAGAATAGAATATAATAGAATTTTTTTATTGGCCAAGTGTGATTGGACACACAAGGAATTTGTCTTAGTGCATACGCTCTCAGTGTACATAAAAGAAAAAAATACGTTGATCAAGAATCATAAGGTACAACACTTAATGGTACAAATAGGGTACATATAGGGTACATAGGGTACCCTATAGGGTACAAATAAGCAATCAGGAAACAATATCAGTATAAATCATAAGGATACAAGCAACAAAGTTACAGCCATAAAGTCATAAGTGTGAGGAGATGAGTGGTGGGAACAATGAGAAGATTAATAGTAGTGCAGATTTAGTAAATAGTTTGACAGTGTTGAGGGAATTATTTGTTTAGCAGAGTGATGGCATTCGGGAAAAAAACTGTTCTTGTGTCTAGTTCTTGTTTTTAAAGAAAATAATTAAAATATTTTAAAAAATAAAATAAAATGGTAAATATTAAAAAAAAGAAAAGAAAAAGAACATGGAAATGCTTTTTGAGCATTCAGCCATAGCAAATTTTGGTGGGGTAAATTGATAGGCTGTTCCTCCCTAGTCTCCCAACATCTTCTTAAGGATGACCTAGTCTTGAAAGAAATTGCCTTGATGTCTGCAAGCAACTTCCTAGATCTTTTTCTCTCCAGGGTGGCAGGACTGAACTTCTTAGAACTTCCAGTCAATAGGAGAGCTGCAGTGTCAACATACCTGGAGGACAATTGGTGGGACAAAGCTGTAGAGAGATTCAGTGACACAAAGCCACAGGTTCTCAGCTGGCATAAGCTTGTGTACACTTCCCATCCTCATCAGGCATTTATTCATTTTCTGAGAGTAATATTACTAACTTTAAATATCACACTGGTCTGGGTGATGCAGCTGTTTTTGGTATTAGCTTGATAACAAGTTTTTCCAAGACCTGTGTGATCTGTAGCTACGTGATGCCATAATGATGTTGCCATCTAAAATAAAGCTAAAGAGAAATTGGGTTACCTGGTCATATGCAGGTGGCATCACCCATTGGTGAATGCCACCTGCACATCGAGGACACCTTCCTGTTTCTGAGAATGTGAGATGAAAGAAAATTCCTGGAAATACTGGTTTACTTCTGTTTCCATATTTCCATAATATACGTTTGCCTTTGGTTTTCATCTCACTGAATTATAATCAGCCATAAAAAGAGATCTCCAATCCAGGTATGTCTTCAAAGAATCACAGGTCTCCCAAACCTGAATATTTAGATGGATGCTGATATTGGTGAGCATTGGAAAGGTCCATCTTGAAGGACCAGCACCTATTCCAATGTGGTGGGAGATCCAGAGAGGGAATTTTGGGTTAATCAAATTCAGCCAAGTTTCTTTCAGTTAGACCAGATGGAAACTTTTGGGAAGAATTGATGGATGAGGAGAACTCCAGCTTCTATTCAGCTTCTTCTTACTCTCGTCTGAGGATAGATTATTGAGTTTGGGTATTGGAAGTATATAAATTGGAGATCGCCTCCAACACCTACCGCCCTGCCATCTTCAAATGAAGCAACATCCGCCTTTTCTTTCAGGACCATGGACAGGGAAATGTCTATATTACTCCAACTGGACTGCTGCCTTATGAGTAAAGTATCCACAAAGGAGATGGCTTCTAAGATAACTAAATGTGGAACCCAATGGTGGTCAATTTTTCTGGATTACTCCAGGCACCCTGCTTGTAAATCTGATGGAATCATTGCAATACTCTTTTTTTTTTTGTCTTTTCACACAAGAGAGAAAAAAATTCTTTCTAATTATATATATTTGTGTGTGCGTATGTGTGTGTGTGTTTAGAAACCTTTTTATCAGCTGAAAGCCAAAACAAGATAGAAATGAAAGTGAAAAAAGCTTGATCATGGAATTATGGAGTGAAAGAAAGATTTTACTATATAAAAGAAAAGCCACATATTCACATCTCGTAGTAGTCCCCTTATTCTAAAATGTTCATTTGCATGTTATTACCAACCGTTTTCTGTTGAGACACATAAAGGGGAGGAAAAACCCCAACAAAGAGGCATGGAAAAGATACCTGGATTTGCCCTATAATAGAAATTAGTCCTTATACTTCATCAGTTGTAGGGTTTTCATTTAAAAGCAAACGGTTTCTGCAAGGAGTGACTTCGATGGTCGCTGAGGAGCTGTCCAGCAATAGGAGTTCCTGAAAAAAGCACAGCATCTGGTCACTCAGAACCTCGCCTTTCACCGAGTCAATTATCATGATCTTCACATTTCACGAAGGTTCAAAGCACTTTAGGCACATTTCCCCCGCCATAATATCAGAACAATTTCCTTTCAATCACTCTGCAGTATCTTCTACTCTTGGAGGCTGAGGACTGAGAACGAAGCATTTTGTCGTAAAGGCAGAACTCAGGGAGAAATGCTGGGACGGATTCCTCATTCAGTCTCTTAAAGCACTGAGCTGCCTCTGGTCTCTTACCGTGAGTGGAATCATCTTTGAAGCTATTCCCACTTTTTTGCAAAGTGCCTTTGAAGTAATCCATAAAACAATCCCAGGTGGACAGTCCAGCCTGTCCAATTCTAACATTTCAATATGTTAAAATGCAATCCCCATAATTCTTATCTCAGAAGAAAAGTGATTTGATGGTGATTGTGCAGTGGAATCTGAGGCAAATGGAAGAAATGGATGGAGAGAACCCTGGTCTTAGTCTTGTCTCCTATTAGCTTTTCAAAAGCCGTATCCATGGGAGAAGCAACCACAAATGGCCCCACCTTGGGTGCCCTCTGAGAGCAATTCATTCCAGTCTTCTGCTTAGAATGCTCAGGAATGGCACTGAAGGCTTTAATGTAATGTGGCAACGGTAGAAATGCAACAAACCAAACCAAATGAAAACTCCTAAACTAGTTAGAAAAGGAAAATAAATTTAAGAAATTGATCATAGAGAGAAGAAGCAAGTTTACCCTACTGTCACAAATATTGCTCTCAAAGGTTGCTCTGCCCTGTTTGTTCCTTGTTTGCTTTGCTTTGCTTTACTTCATTTCCCTTTCCTTTCCTTTCCTTTCCTTTCCTTTCCTTTCCTTTCCCCCTTCCCTTCCCTTCCTTTCTCTTCTCTTCCTTTCCTTTCCTTTCCTTTCCTTTCCTTTCCTTTCCTTTCCTTTCCTTTCCTTTCCTTTCCTTTCCTTTCCTTTCCTTTCCTTTCCTTTCCCTCCCTTCCCCTATTTCCCTCTCTTGCTCACTTTAAATTCTATGAAGGTCCAACAGCTTCTTCATCCAACTACCTTTCTCTACATCTTATGGAATATATATTCTTTTTTCCTGCCAGAAAAACCCTGCACTCAGCCTTTTTTGGAAATGCATTCAACCTTAAGTTTTCTAGCTCTACTTTATCTACCGCTAAAGCCAGTGCCTTTTGAGAGTTCTCAGTTAGGAGCTAACTCATCCTAATTGTTGTAATGGGGCTACCTTATAAATACTCTAGTGAGATGCTACTTGTATATATGCTGTTAGTAGCTTATGAATGAAGAAATTGTAAAAGTTGACTCTGAAGACCATTAAGTCCACCATTAAAAATTATCTAGTTTTCTCAGTATGATGGGATAGTTTCAACAAGCTTTGTCAGCTCTGAAGTGAAAACGCAATCCTAGAATTGCACCTGTGGTCTCCCAACATCCTGAAAATGTCTTCCCTGCTTCCATCCTTGGACCGTCTGAGAAGAATGCAGACATTCAGAATAGGCCACCTTTTACTGATAAAACTTTCCACCCACTCGTTCTCACTAAAGATCCTTGCCAGGCAGCCACATGCTCATAATACAGTTGGTGATTGGTATTTGACAGCACTCGGCCCTCACAACTGGTGAGAGTCCAATCATGGTTTGCAAAGAGGCAAGAATCTGAAGGCATGAGTTTGCAAGACATGCCTTACTGTTCATTTTTCGTCAGCTAACGATAATCTGGAGTTCACAAGATAAATAATGCTAGTCTTTCCCCCAACCCATTCCTGACAGAGCAGAGTGCTTGGGATAGCCTTCACAGAGATCTCTAGATCTGAACTTAGGAACCCCATGTGACACATTCAAGGCTGAAGATGGAAATTAAGGAGTGTTACAGCAACTTGGGCTATGGGGAAAAATAGGCAGGAGGTCAATAATAGAAAATGTGGGTGTTCATGCCATGAATTATATATATATATAACAAACTATTCTAATAGTTTATATTAGATATATATACCAATATATGATATATATACTAATCTTTGGGGGGGGGTTTGAAAACAATGCTCCCCAATGTTTAAAGGAGAACATAGGAGCCTTGGTGGTGCAGCGGACTAAAGTGCTGTTAAGTAGTACTTAGCTGCCAGCTACCTGCAATTACTGCAAGTTCGAATCTCACCAGGCTCAAGGTTGACTCAGCCTTCCATCCTTCCGAGGTAGGTAAAATAAGGACCTGGATTGTGGGGGCAATAAGCTGACTTTGTATAAAAAAAGAACACCGCTTTGGGGGGGGGCAAAAGCCCTCCTAAGCAGGTATATACAAAAGTATGAAGGCTATTGCTTAACACATTGTAAGCCGCCCTGGGTCTCCGGAGAAGGGCAGCATATAAATCGAACCAATACATACATAAATAAACATCATTCCCTTGACCAATGTCCTCACTCATTTTCTCTCTCTTATTATTATTATTTCACATTAGTTGTTTATTTTCAGTGACTATTATTGCCCACAGTCTCTCTGTGTGTGTGTGTTTAAAGGGAATCAGAAATGGGACTTCTGAAGCTTATTCTCTGATTATGGAGATGGGGCCTGCTCATATATGGGAAGGAAGACATAAGCATTCAAATCCGATATCTTGTTTTAATAGGAGTTCTATTTTAAGAATCCTTACTTCACAAACACACACACACACACACACACACACACACACACACACACACGGGATACCTCTAAAGAAGTAACCAAAGGACCCAAGTTGCACTTACTTTTTTTCATCCATAAAATGGAAATAAATTAGTTTGCTGAGGAGATAAACAAGGCAAGTGACCTTCCATTGAAGAATGAATGGGTCTTCGGATCAATCCATAATTTTACAAATAACGTCGGAAATATTGTTTGGTGGAAATAAAGGGAATGGTTTGACATCAGACCTAAGCAGGTATATCTGGAGGCTTATTATCTTGTTACTTCAAATGAATTCTTTTTCTCCCCCCCCCCAAATAAGCATGCTCCTGCTACATTTGAGAAAAACACGCGCTCCTTCAAGTTAGATCTGTGACTCTTTCTTTGTTATCCTTCCATCTATGTAACAGACAGATTAGCAGTAAACCACCAACCTGTGCTTCCTTTGAACCAAGCTAAATTCAGACCATAAGGTTTACTTAAAAAGCTGGGATATTGTTTTTCTGGGCGCCTGGAGGGAGGGAGAAAGGGAGGGAGGAAGATAGGGGAAATTGTAGACCTTCGCTGAAATATGGATTATTTTAAGGAGGTAATGGGCTATTCTCAAGCTCAGTACTCACTTCCCCCCCTTTGAATCCCACCCACTCATTCAAGATTATCTAAGCGAATCGCTCTCAAAGAAATAACTGATTCCATGAGCATCCCGTGTTGCTGTTGAAGGGTGCTGAACAAGCAAAGGCATTTCTAAAGAAGAAAGGAGAAGCAGGGCATGAATTTGGGTGAAGGCAAAGTTCTGAATGATGCCACCAAAGGCAGAGATGTCGCCAAAGGCAGAATCTCCCAAGAAAGACAATGTGCCCCATAAAGGGGCAGGGATTGGCGGGTCCTTTTCAAACAGAAGCAATCCTGAACCATAATTGGTGGCTCACAGCTCCCCTCTACATACAGATCCATGGATTGCAATGGATTCCCCATTCCCCCCCCCCAATACTTTTTACAGGTAGCCCAAAGGAAAGCTCACCAACTTATCTGGGATGGGAATATAGCGTTTTGTTCTGAGCATCCAATCTAAGCATCAAGTTCGTTGGAAAGCTAGCAAATCTCATTTATTAAGGAGCGGGCGAAGAGTTGCGCTGAAAGCAAGGGCACAAATGCAGGTTGACTTTTTCAGCACCGGGGTGAGTGGACAGCGTCGGACTCCCCCCCCCCCCCCCCCCACTCTGCGGGCCGCCAGACGACCCAGGCTCCAGCAAGAATGACTGAAATCGTACGAAGCGCTTTGACAATAACGCTTCCTATTATCTTTACAAGGCTGAACAGAATCAGCCCTTGCCGGGTTGAAAGCAAAGCGAGCAAAGATTGCGAGTCTTTAACACCCCAACCACAACGCGGAAAGTCATCCGGCATCCGGAGGTGTTTTCAAGGCAAGGAAAGTCTCCGGGTTGGGCTCGGCGGCTGCAGTTTGCGCCGAAAGTAACAGTAAGTCAATGTACCCATCTCGCCTCCGCCGCATTTTCACCAGGACTCAGCTAGCGCTGCCCGCTATCCTACGCCCCAGACCCGCGCGGGGCAGAGCGCCGCCGGGTTCCCCCCTTACCCATCGCTCCTCTGCAAGCGTGCCAGGAGGGGCACTGGCTTGGGAACCCCCAGGTCGACATCAGTTGCCTTGGCCTTTGTCCTCTCTGCGGACTCCTGGGCTGCTTCGACGTGAGCTCGGCTATGCAACTCAGGGGGCGGGGAGGAGAAGGAGGAGGAGGGGAGGAGGAGGAGGAGGAGGAGGAGGAGGGGGCAAGGGAGGCAGAGCGCAGGAAGGAGGAGGGGAGAGACCAGGCCAGTCCATCAAAACTGGAGGCGCAAGTTCTCGCGAGAGGGAGAACCGGTCGGGAGCCCCGGGATGTGGGCTCAGGTGGAAGCAGAGCGCATCTCCTGCCAGCCCGGGGGTAGAGTAGGCAGAAGAGTCGAGCGGCCCGGGTTGCAGGAAGGCTCGCCCTGCGCGCTCCCGGGGAGCTGCCAGCCTCAGTAGCTTCGGATGTGCTGCTGCGGCGGCGGGGGCGGCAGCCTGGCTGTGCTCGGCGCACAGAGAGCCCTTTCGCCCGGCGCGCTGGTGGCGCTAGGCGCGGATCTCCTCCTGGTCGCCGTTTCTCTCTTGCTCTCCACCCGCCGAGCCGCCACGATGATGTCCATGAACAGCAAGCAGCCCCACTTCGCTATGCATCCGACCTTGCCGGAGCACAAGTACCCTTCGCTTCACTCCAGCTCGGAAGCCATCCGGAGAGCATGTCTCCCAACTCCGCCGGTAAGAAAACACGCTGCCAGGCGGACTTTTTTTTTACCACGGGTTTACCCGGTTCTTATTCTCTCGCCTCCCCTGCACCCCCCCCCCCACCCCCAACGAGCCCGGCGTCCTCGGTCGCTCCCGGCCCCTGCCGCACAGTGGGTGCCTTCCTGGCTTCAGCCGCAGCGGCTGCCTCGTGGCTCTCAGCCACCGCCTCCGCCCTTCTGGAGGGTTAGGTTGAAAAGAGGCTCCCCGGGGCTTTCCTGCCCCTGAATTTTTCCCCCCCTGCTTCTTTTGCGGGGTCTCCTTCGAAATTGACCCGGCAAGTAAGGCCGAGGCAAGCCAACCGAGCCGAAAGCGGCGCAGCCAGCCGGTCTCCTCTGGCACCTTCGCTTTCGCCCTTTCTTGCTCTCCCTTCCCGGCTCGCTGGCTCACGGCGGGCTCCCTCGATTTCCCCCGCGGTGAAAAAAAAAGAAAAAGAAAAAAAAACTTCTTCGCTCTTCTCTCGCTTAACCAACTTGCCTCTTTTCTCTCTCTCTCTCTCTCTCTCTCTCTCTCTCTCTCTCTCTCTCTCTCCTTTTTCTTCCTCCCGATCCTCACTTTCCGTCCTCTCCTTCCCGCTGCTCCTCCGGCCAAAATGGTCCCCTTTACGCCCCGCGCTTCTCTCTCTCTCTTCACTGCATCCGTGCGCTCTCGGGTGGACCCCTATTAATTTTCCCGCGGCCGTGAAATTTTTTTTCTGCCGCTCATCCCACACGCCTCTGCTCCATCCCTTCTTCTCCTGCACCCATCTGCCCCCCCCCTTCCGCCTTTCTTTTCTGCCTTCCACCCGTCCTTTTCTCCTCCACGGCAAAACAACTTTTCCCTTGAATTCCTTCGCCACGCCGTCCCGCACCCGAACCTTTTCCCTGTCTTTTTTTTGGTTAACGCTTCGCGGCGGCTTCCCTCCCTCCCTCCATTCCTTCTCGGGGATGCCTTCGTCTTCCCCCACCGTGGCCCCCTTTTTTCCCCCTCTCCCTCGCTGCCCCGTTTCTCTTTGTCGGTTGCAGCTGCAGGGCAATCTCTTTGCCACCCTGGACGAGACGTTGCTGGCGCGGGCAGAGGCTCTAGCCGCCGTGGACATCGCCGTCTCGCAGGGCAAAAGCCACCCTTTCAAGCCGGACGCCACCTACCACACCATGAACAGCGTGCCCTGCACCTCCACCTCCACGGTGCCCTTGGGCCACCATCACCACCATCACCATCACCATCACCAGGCGCTGGAACCGGGCGACTTGCTGGAGCACATCACCTCCCCTTCGCTCGCGCTCATGTCCGGCGGCGGGGCGCACGAGGGGGCGGCCGGCGGGGGCGCAGGCGGCGGCGGCGGCGGCGGAGGTGGAGGAGGAGGGCTGATCTCCACGTCTGCCCACCCGCACTCGCACTCGCACATGCACGGCTTGAGCCACCTGGCGCACCCGGCGGCCGCTGCGGCCATGAACATGCCTTCAGGCCTGCCTCACCCGGGGCTGGTGGCGGCGGCTCACCACGGGGGCGCCGCCGGGCAAGCCGCCGCGGCGGCGGCCGCAGCTGCAGGCGCGGCCGGGCTGGCTTCCATCTGCGACTCGGACACGGACCCACGCGAGCTGGAGGCCTTCGCGGAGCGGTTCAAACAGCGGCGGATCAAGCTGGGCGTGACGCAGGCCGACGTGGGCTCGGCGCTGGCCAACCTCAAGATCCCCGGCGTGGGCTCCCTGAGCCAGAGTACCATCTGCCGCTTCGAGTCGCTCACGCTCTCGCACAACAACATGATCGCGCTCAAGCCCATCCTGCAGGCGTGGCTGGAGGAAGCCGAGGGGGCTCAGCGCGAGAAAATGAACAAGCCGGAGCTTTTCAACGGCGGCGAGAAGAAGCGCAAGCGGACTTCCATCGCTGCGCCGGAGAAGCGCTCCCTCGAGGCTTACTTCGCCGTCCAGCCGCGACCCTCCTCGGAGAAGATCGCCGCCATCGCCGAGAAATTGGACCTCAAAAAGAACGTGGTGCGAGTTTGGTTTTGCAACCAGAGACAGAAGCAAAAACGCATGAAATTCTCCGCCACCTACTAAAACCGGGCGTTGGTTAAAACGCGGGACTTGGTTGGATGCCCGGAGACGGACCGATAAACTGAAAACTTTTGAGTGGAAAGAGAGAGGAAAGTGAGAGAGACAGACAAACAGACACAAACACAAACACACACACACACACAAACCCCAAGCAGTCTCCCTCTCGGAATCCACCCACGCAAACTGACCTTGATCCCCGAGAAAGGACTCGCGCACAGCCCCCGCGAGACCTTGGCAGCCTGGGGAGGGGGGGAGGGCGGAGACTTTGGGGCAGAGGGAGGGGGCACCGAGGGGCGAGGGCTGCGCGGAGGGGGAGCAACTGAAGTTTGGAAAGCCAACGGACTTCTCTTTGGACTAAAGACTCTTTGGGGGGAAATCATCATAATAATAATCATCATCGCTGGGGGACCAGGGACCTAGCGAAGCCCAGCGAGACGCTGCGGAGAATCCCGAGCCGAGGGCCGGTTCCGTACTCTCCTTTTTCCTTACCTTTTGCAGATTTGGAAAAGGAAAAAAAGGGGTTTGGGAGGGGGTGAGCGGCGGGCCGGGAAGGTTGGGGGCGAAGACAGAGAAGAGTTCATTTCTTGGGTCGGATCCCTTCGGAAAGCGAGGACGAATTGCAGCAGAAAAAACACCTAACACACACGCACAAACACACACACACACACACACACTAGTATTGTAGACGAAACCACGAGGTCTTTTGCAGATTTATGATGGTTATTCCGGTTATCATTATCGTTACGAAATTGCCGGTTGACGCGGAAGGGAAATCTACCCGATGCGGAAATAGCGCTGGTTTGGCTTTCCTGGTTTTACATTATTGTTTTCGTTTTCAAGCATGAGTGTCCCTTTTGCTGTCACGCCAGGAATTTCTCCCTTTTGAATTGACGAAATGAATGGCTCCAATTCTTTCTTTCTTTCTTTGTTCGTTTGTTTGCTCCCGGAGAGAAAAACACGGCTTTGAAAGGGGCAGGATTTGGTTAAAGACCCGCCAATGTATCCAAAGATCGTTGCTATTTCAGAATTAGTGATTTTTTCCCCACTCCCTCGCTTCCACCACCCCACCTCCCCCACCCCTTAAGTGTAGGGAAAACGACCCACGTTTGAAATGATTTCCGTCCATGGTTGGTTTGGCGTTTAAGCGAAGTAAATTTCGAATTCTTAAAAAGGTAGGAATGAAGTCCGTTCGGAAGACAGCCGAGTTGGCAACGTGGGGAGCGAATCGGATTTCCGTCCCCTTCGTTAGTTGGTACTGCGAAATTAAATCTTAGCTTTTTGAAATGGAAACTTGGGTTTCCTATGGGGATAACTTTGGCTATGGGAGAGATGGGGGCCGCTTTCTGTTAATTCAAACCGAGATGGAAGCTAAAATAACTTGGCAAAGTTCATCCCGAATCGTTTAAGGGGGGTAAAAAAAATTGTTTTGTTTTGTTTGAACTTGGGGTGGGGGGAGGGAGAGGAAGACGAGAAAAAACAGCTTCCGCTCAGTCATAAACGGAGAGAAGCAAAAAAAATATCGAAAGCCATCCGTAGTTTTGCACCGTTTGGGGGTTTTCTCTCCCCCAACCCCGCTCCGGAAGTCAGAAAGTCTGTTTTTTGAAGAGTCACCAAGCAGCAGATCTTCGTGGCCTCTGGATTATGAAGAAAACCGCGTCATAATTGATAAACGGATGGGTGCAATTCTGAGACATAGTCAGAGCGTTGCTCCGTGAAGGAGAAGAAGCAGGGAAAGCGTGAGGGGAGGGGAAATAAATTCTCGCTTCTATAGAAAAGGCCTTAATCTCTGAAACGATGCTTTGATTTTTTTTTAAATGCAAAAGACAGTCAAGGAAGGGAGAAAAATGGGGAGGGGTGGGGGGAAAGGAAAGAGGCCTGAGCTTATGCATGCACACCCTGAAAAGGCACAGAAAGATTCAAGGATCAGGTCTTTGGAAGTGCGTTTGTTGGTTTATTGGTTTATTTACGCTTTAATAATTTATAACACGTGTTGAGGTTTTTTTTTTAAGTGCATCATCGTTTGCAGAGCAAACATTCTATGCATTTGAAGCCAAGCGCTAAAAAGTTAGAGTAGTTTCAAAAACATGTGGGTTCCCCCCCCACACACACACACCTCTTTTTTTGTGTGTGTCTTCCATGATTTGTTTGGCTTTCTTTGTAAATGGGTGTGATTTCATACAGGCCAGCTGTTTGTTCTTTGAGACAAAAAAAAAAAACCCAAAACCCCACACACGCAAGCATGCACACCTGCTCATACACACGTGGAGTCCATATGTCACGTTACTTACATTTAGGTAGGTGTGTGTGTGTGTGTTTGTCTGTGTGTGTTTTAAATGCAGAGCAAGCAACAAAAGAGAAAGGCGTTTGTAAATATTTTCTTTAATGCACAGAGAGGTTAAAAGAGTTACAGCCACGTGTCACTGAATATTCCATGTACGTTTGCCGAGCTTTCTCCTAGGTTGAGTCACGCTGATGTTTTTAATTTTTCAAAAGTTTTTAAGATCCCTTAGAGGTACGCCTGTACACCAAATCATACACTAGGGAGACGGATCCCAGCAAACCCCTACAAATAAAACAAACCTGGGGGAAAAAAATAACAACAACCAGAAAGTATTATTATAATTCATAATTTATTTGATTTACCTTGGAGGGGTTCCCCCCCACACACCCCGAAACACGGCTGCTAAATATAATACATTAATAGCGAGGCTTTGAGCCCCCGAGGAGGAAAGACACTAAAATAAGACAAGACGAAGAGTCTACCAAAAAAAAAAAAAAATGAACAAATTGAGAGTTGTATTTTTCTGCTACATTCAGAAATCCTTACTATAAGATAGATCTTATGTGCGAATGGATGCTCTGAATAAAATGAACTATATAATTAGCTGCTGTGTGTTTCTTGGTCCTTTTATTCGGTACCATGCTAAATCATGGAGTTTAAAGTTTAAGTTAAAAAAAACCGCAATATTTTGTTTTGCCTTTAAAAAAAAAGCCTTGATTTTTACCCCATTAGTAAAAATACCAGTAACTAAAACACGTCCCGATTAATCTTTTGCGCTTAACGGCGAAATAACCACACTTGTTATCTTTGGTTTCCTTCAATGCAAGTGAAAGCTCCTCTAGCGAAACTCACCTACCCTGTTTCCCCCAAAATAAGACATCCGCTGATAATAAGCCCAATCGGGCTTTTGAGCGCATGGCAATAAGGCCAAGCGCTTATTTTAGGGTTCAAAAAAAAAAAATATAAGACAGGGTCTTATTTTCGGGAAAACACGGGTACTTGGTCGCCCTGCCCAGCTCTGCCAGACAATGGTTTTTAAATAATCCTAGGGACCCCAATCCAATTAAATTGAGCAGCCACGTCAGCCAACTCTGCAATTCTCTTTTCTTGAAAAGAAGCGAGGCTGACAACCTTCAGAAACAGAGGGAATTGCTGTATATATATATATATATATATATATATATATATATAAAAGTCTTCCTTGTAAAGCCGCGCTAGATCAGATCCGTTCTAGCTGGAACTTCGAGGCTTCGAGGTTATTTTTTCCCCAAAGAAATTATTGCTAAATCTGATGTAGGCGTTATTCCGGGGAGCTAGGGAGAAGTGACTTCCGAAATTTGGATCGATTTCTCCGTGATGATTTAAATCTCTTTTAACCGGATCAGCTTCCGGTTTTTCGCCCTAAAACCTCTGAACCAAGGGGATGTTGTAGCGTTGTCAAGAAACACAATAAGTTCTGAAGTTTGTGGCTCTCATTTCCTCTCCCTCCCCCACCCCCGCCCACAATTTTTGGCACGCGGAGAGGAGGAGTTGGGAACGCGAAAGAGGGGCTTAAAAAGGTTTCTTTTTCGTCCTTTAGCTTTCTCCCCAAAACAAGCTTTCTTTCTTTTTCTTTCTTTCTTTTTCTTTCTTTCTTTCTCTTTCTTTCTTTCTTTCTTTCTCTCTCTCTCTCTCTCTCTCTCTCTCTCTCTTTCTTTCTCGTTATGAATCCGCAATGTCATCTGATTTTTTTTTAAAAAAATAAATAATAATAAATGCATTTGTAAAATGACAATATTTTATACCTAAGTTTTATCAGATATCAATTTTTTTTTTGGTGGAAAATCAGGAATGACCAAATAAAATGAACATCGAATCGTGCTTTTTTTTTTTTTTTTAACTTTTCCTTATCTGCTCTCTTCTCTTGGGTGGGACGCTAAGAGATTGGTGAGCTTTGGTCTCTTTAAAATAAATACCATAAACAAGGGTTTTATATATATATATATCTGTTGGTCGAAATGGAGGGGCTTAAACTCAGCCTCCACCACACCTATCGAGAGATACAGATTTTGGTCAGAACAAATGACAAGCAGAAGGGTAATGAATAAATAAGACATTTGCAAGGCCCGCTAGAGTTCATATTGATTCGTGATTGTAAAACACAGCTGATAATTATTTGATGGGGTGGGTATATGTGCTGGATATAAGCTTATCGAAAACAGGGGTGAGCTTCACCGAATTCGGGCCCAGTTGTTCTCAGAATTTTCGGGCACTAAAGATAGAGGAGGTGTCACTTGAGTATACCTACAAAACTTTCACTTTGTGAAAGAAGGAAGGAAGGAAGGAGGGAGGGAGGGAGGGAGGGAGGGAGGGAGGGAGGAAGGAAGGAAGGAAGGAAGGAAGGAAGGAAGGAAGGAAGGAAGGAAGGAAGGAAGGAAGGAAGGAAGGAAGGAATCCATTTATTTCATTTTAAAAAGAGACACTTCAATTTCCAAGTTGGAAACCGTGCCTTTTCTAAATGCATCCTTTCCATTGGACAAGTGGCTGGATTCTTAGGGACCAACTGGCGCCACCTCGCCGGGATTTGAAACGAAAACATAGTGATTGGGAACCGAGTCGTGTGTTTTGCCGCCCCCTCCCCCACCCCTTCTCAAGACAACCGTCCCAGCGCGTTGCAGAGTAGTAAGCCTGTTTCCGAGATGGCAACTCCCTTAGGAGGATCCAGCAGCTTCCCAGTGTTCAATTCCCGGTGTTGAAGAAGTCGGAGCGTCTCACTGGAAGATTAAAAAAAACTTCTTAACTCTTGAGTTAACCCGGCCTCGTTTTTGACTTGCTACCCCAAAGTAGGAATCGAGCTGCTTTCCATAGGAGTTAAGGGTGTTTACAGCAGTGGTAAAATCCTTTTTTTAAAAAAACTACCGGTTGTGTGGGCGTGGCTTGGTGGGCGTGGTGTGGCTTGGTGGGCCTGGCAGGAGAAGGATACTGCAAAATCGCCATTCCCACCCCACTCTGGGACCAGCCAGAGGTGGTATTTGCCGGTTCTCCGAACTGCTCAAAATTTCCGCTACCGGTTCGCCAGAATCTGTCAGAACCTGCTGGCTTTCACTCCTGCTTTACAGTTGTCTGGATGGCGGGGCTTCCTGTCACGTCGTAGGGCCGAGACAGAACCGTTCGCGGAGGACGTAAATGCTCGAGCTTTGAAATTGAACGTCTGGAAGGGACGGGTAAAAAGTATCTCTTCCCCAATTGGGAAGGGGCGTCTCTTTGGCTCTTCATCTGCGGGTTCTCCCACCTCCTCCTGGCCTTCACATACCGCCTCCCCGCCCGCGGCAATCACATAAACCCCCCACCCCCGTTTTAAATGGTCACCCTCTCCTTTCCCTGCCTTCCAAGCCAAGTTTTCGGCTGAATTTCGGTTCTTTCTCGACATCGCTTTCAAGTTGAGATTAGACCTTCCTTTAAACGAATTAACCAAGAGATAAGAGTTGGAATTGTGTCCTCTTTCTCTGTTTCCCCCTTTATCTTCGTCTCAGTCCTCTCACGGGCTACAGGTAGTCCTCGTTTTACAACAGTGGATTTAGTGACTGTTCAAAGTTACAACGGCACTGAACAATGCGACTTACGACCATTTTTCACACTTGCAACCGGGACCCGTTGAGGCGTCTCTGTTCTGATTATGTGAACAAAATCCAGATGCTTGGCAACTGGCATGTATTTATGACGGTTGCAGTGTCCCAAGTGTCACGTGATCAGCTTTGGCCACCTTCTGACAAGCAAAGGAGGAAGCCAGGCTCACTTAATAACCATGTTACTAACTTAATAACTGCATTGCTTCACTTAACAACAGTAGGTCATAAAAGTGAGTGGGGAGGAAAAAAAACCCTCACTTAACAAATGTTTCCTTTAGCAAACATTTTGGGCTCAATTATGGTCATCAATTGAGGATTTATCTGCATGGAGCCTCGTTTGATCCCAGTACAAAAAGGCGATATTTTACTACGCCGGTGCAAGAAATTGTCCCCAAATCCAGACGGATGAAATAGATTCTCATCGGGGTCCTTGATCAAATTAAAAAAAGAAAGAAAGAAAGAAAGAAAGAAAGAAAGAAAGAAAGAAAGAAAGAAAGAAAGAGAGAGAGAGAGAGAGAGAAAGAAAGAAAGAAAGAAAGAAAGAAAGAAAGAAAGAAAGAACTGAATCCCATTTCTTTCCCTCCCCCAGAACGATGCCTCCCTACCAACAAACGAAATATTCATCCGATTCCAAAGCTTCCCATTTTAATAGAGAGGCGCGCCTCCTTTATAACTTCACCTGCTCCTTCTTTCCTTTTTCCTCGGTTAAAAAGGGAGATCCCTAATTGATTACCTCTGCCCGCGCCGCAAACATTCCCCCTTACTCCTGGGAACCTGCTCCCATCCCCTAGACAAGTCTCCGATGAGCATTAATTAATCTGTGTTTTAAAAGGTTGATAAAATATTAGTGCTTCTCCTGCGCCCAGGCCCGGGAAATCGGGCGGAGAGCCAAGGAGAAAAAAAAATATAAAAAAATAAAAAATAAAGGTACCGTGTAGGAGAGACGGCTCCGCCGAGCCAATCGCGCGCCTTTCCCCTCCAATCGCTGCAAACACAATTACCCCGCCGCCCTCTGCATAATTCATGGGCTGAGATTTGGAAAATTAATAAAATGAATTATAACAAGAGGCTAATTAAAAACTTTAGTAATTGTTGTCGAGGCGGCTTGATGGGAGGCGTGCTTCCGCCGGGCGCCCCTCGCCTTTCTTTAAAAGAAAGTTGCTGGGATTAATATTAATATTAGTACTGCTAACAGTTGGGCGGGAGGGAAGGTCCCGGGCGAAGGGAGGGAAGGCTTTCTAGGCGTCTTTTGCGGGCGAAGAAAAGAGTCGAGGTTAGGACGACGGATTTACAGGGGTTCCTCCCCCCCGACTTCTTTTGGAATTTGATTCCAAGAGGAGGGGCCAGTATGGAAACTGGACTCGAGTTGCGGCTTCGATCAAAACAAAGGAACGGAGCGCTTATTAACCAAATGGGCTGTTACTCCGAACCTCATCCCCTTGCCCGCGTGAAAAAAATACTGCAATATTTCAATCAGCACACATCGTGTTTAATTCCAAAAGAAAGCTTATTATTCCAGCTTATTTTTCTGTGATTCTTCAGAATCCCAAAATAACAATTTCATAATTATGGTATTAAAGGCAGATTTGTAGTAATCTAAATTCATTCCCCTTCCTTCCTTCCTTCCTTCCTTCCTTCCTTCCTTCCTTCCTTCCTTCCTTCCTTCCTTCCTTCCT
>WNWU01000063.1:8774276-8813893 GCA_012654045.1 Ptyas mucosa | reverse complement strand
TTCCTTCCTTCCTTCTTTCTTTCTTTCCTTCCTTCCTTCCTTCCTTCTTTCCTTCCTTCCTTCCTTCCTTCCTTCTTCCTTTCCTTCCTTCCTTCCTTCCTTCCTTCCTTCTTTCTTTCTTTCCTTCCTTCTTTCCTTCCTTCCTTGTTTCCTTCCTTCCTTCCTTCCTTCCTTCCTTCCTTCCTTCCTTCCTTCCTTCCCTTCCCTTCCCTTCCCAAAGAATACAAAGAGACTTTCTTAATGAGCCATGGTGGTGCAGTGGTTAGAGTGCAGTACTGCAAGCTACTTCTGCTGCCTGCCAGCTGCCTGCAATTGGGCAGTTCAAATCTCACCAGGCTCAAGTTTGACTCAGCCTTCCATCCTTCTGAGGTGGGTAAAACGAGGACCCAAATTATTGGAGGAAATATGCTGATCTGTAAACCACTTAGAGAGGGCTGTAAAGCACTGTAAAGCGGTATATAAGTGCTGTTGCTATTGCTATTAATCCAGATAAGGAAGCATGGTCAATTCTACAGAAGAGCCCAATGGAGAGTTTTTGCTAAAGTAGCATCGCTCATTGCTCTGACAGGCACAGGGCCTTCTCCATTTTAAACATCGATTTATCACATTTGCATGCTGCCAAACCTTCTGGACTTTTAGCTATTGTCAGTACAGTGAACCGTAGTGTAAACATGCTTTAGCAACATCTTCATTTTCCCATATTCCCATGGAAGCGCATGATGTGCCATGCCCAAAGGAGTTAAACCATGCACTTTTCAACACTGGCATGATGGCGGCATGATGGCATTGGGACATTGACTTCATGTTCTCTTCTAGAATCCCCTGGCCATAAATGAGGCCTTCAGTTGTGTCAGTTATGTCTTCAGTTTTGACAGCAGTGGCCAAAATTGTGGAAACCTTTTGGGAAAAGTGTATTTTTGAGGTTTGATGGCTAATAACACTACTTTTTTGGGGGGGAGTTTCAAGATAATCCTATTCCACTGCTGGAATGGCCTGGGAATAGCCCAGATCTTAACCCAATTGAAAATCTATGGAGCCGACTAAAGAAACTTGTTAGTCAGAAGCGACCCAGCAATAAAACCCAGTTAATAGAAGCCATCATTCAATCTTGGTTTCACATGATAACAGCTGCAGAACTAAAAGACTTGGTTCACTCCATGGGAAGATGTTGTAAGGCTGTAAATCATGCTAAAGGTTACCTAAGTAAGTATTAACTGACATGGTGATAATTTTTGTCTATCTTGTTTTTTCTATGTGTTTCACTTTTCTTCTTTGTAACTGCTATTCTTCAGTAATAGCAAATTCTTCATAAAAGTTATTGCATTACATTCTTGATTAAATTATCTTTCCATTGATATATAATTTTATGGTACAACTCCCCCCCAAAAAGTGGTGTTACTGCTAGTTTTAGAAAATCCACTTTTCCCCAAAGGTTTCCACAATTTTGGCCATTACTGTGAGTTAATTTTGACCACTACTGTATATCAATCTTCAGATAGTTTTTTTTCTTCTTATTCCCACAACCGTCCAAGGATAGTTTCTTCATATCCTTTGGACTTTATAAACCATTATTTTGGATAGTAGGCAGCTCAAAACAAGGGCAATAGAGGCAATAGGTGGATCACAAGGACAGTAAATGTCACACTGGCATAATTTTACTGAATTCAAAATACCATCTGGAAATCTGCCTGTGCTGCCTGCCTGCCTGCCTGCCTGCCTGTCTATCTATCTATCTATCTATCTATCTATCTATCTATCTATCTATCTTATTTCATCTATCTAAACATCTCCTTTATTATTTTTCAAATAACTCAACATTTTGAGCAGCGAACATTTTCCTCATAACAGCAACCTTGTGAGATGGACTGAGAGAGGGGGGGTGGGGGTGGGGAGGGAGTGGGGGAGGGAAAGGGAGAGAGACTGGCCCAAGGTTTTTGTGGCTAAAATGGGATTTGAACTCAGGGTCTCCCGCTTTCTAGCCTGGTGTCTTAACCACTAGACCAAAATGGCTCTTTAAAGAGAGATTCCAAAAGTGGTAACTTTTCCTGACACAAAGAGGCAGTGAATGGGGGCAATCATTCAATTACAGGGGGGAAAAAGAGAGAAAAGAAAATAATCTATGTCCTATTGGTTTTAAAGATACAGGAACCCTCGTAAAGGCAGGGAGCAGGTAGGCCGTGGCCAGATTAAGAATCTTTACTAATGATGGATGGACAAGATCTACTCTTTGGTCCTTTCCCCAAATATGAAAAGGGGAAAAAAATGAAATTAGAAATGAAAATGAGATAAGAGAAACAATTGCACTTCTGGCGTTATTCTAGTGAAAAGTTTGACGTTCCAAAAGGCTTGGACTGTTTTAAAAGACAAGACACTGAGCTATCAGGAATATATTACCTTCACCACTCATTTATGAAACATTCTGCTTCTTAAGGGCCCCTAATAAACCAATATTTACCTACTCTTCCTTGCTGGGCATTCAAAGTCTAAACCATGGACTGGGTCCAACCACTGCTTATTAACTCCACTTTTTTGAGCTACACCAGCTTTTTGAAAAGTCAGTTGGAAAATATACCAGTTATTTGAAAAGAACTGAGAGAATTCTCACTTACGGAGGCCTGGGGCCGTCAACAATTGCACAGATGGAAAATTAGTCTCTGGTTTTTCTCCCCCTCAGATTCTCCTTTTCTGCTTGGACTCTGAGGAAGAGACACACAGACTATAGCTGAAGAGAGAAGACACTCATCCCAGGAAATTGTGAGAGGTCACAACTCAATCCATGCCAAAATCCACATTCTCAGTTTTCCTTCATATCATCTTTGAAAAGCCTGTTGTTATTGTTAGTTGCGAAATCATGTCCGACTCATCGCGACCCCATGGACAACGTTCCTCCAGGCCTTCCTGTCCTCTACCATCCTCTGGAGACCATTTAAGCTCATGCCTACTGCTTCAGTGACTCCATCCAGCCACCTCATTCTCTGCCGTCCCCTTCTTCTTTTGCCCCCAGTCTTTCCCAGCATTAGGCTCTTCTCCAGGGAGTCCTTCCTTCTCATTAGGTGGCCAAAGTATTTGAGTTTCAGGATCTGGCCTTCTAAAGAGCAGTCAGGGTTGATCTCCTCTAGGACTGACCGGTTTGATCACCTTGCAGTCCAAGGGACTTGCAGGAGTCTTCTCCATCTCCATAGTTCAAAGGCCTCAATTCTTTGACGCTCACCCTTTCTTATGGTCCAACTTTCACAGCCATACATTGCAACTGGGAAAACCTTAGCCTTGGCTATAAGCACTTATGTTGGCAGGGTGATGTCTCTGCTTTTTAGTAAGTGTCTAGATTTGCCGTAGCTAATTAAAAGACGCTTGAGAAGCCTAAAATGTGAGAAAAAAGTGTGTTGTGTGTCGAACTGCATGGATAAGTCACTGCTAGGTTCCTACAAGCCTTCTAGATACATTGGAGGCAAGGTGGAGTAGGAGATTCTTCTGGGAGGGTCATCGTTAGGCTTTTCTCAGGAATTTGTGGAAAGACAAGGGACGCTGATAAATGTTTTGAAATGGAGTAAAAATAAAAAATCTGTTTCAAAGTTTAGCCTGAAGGTGGGGCACTATCTCAGCAAACAATATTGCTTTTCAGCCAGTAATGCTGCTTCTCTGTATTATTATTATTATTTTTGGGGTATCATTAAGAGGAAGGCAGAAGCGGATTTCCAAACATTTCCATTATAATGTATGCCTTCGTCTTTAAGAGACTGTAAACAAAACTCTTTGTCCTTTATACAGACAGATTCACACGCATACCAGATTGTTTGATATAGTGGTTAAAGTGGGGGATAAGGAAGGAGAGACCTGGGTTCTACTATTTACTCTCAGCCGTGAAAACTCACTGGGTGATTTGGGGTCAGCCATTCTCTGGTTAAGGGATGCGGTGGCTCAGTGGCTAAGATGCTGAGCTTGTCGATCAAAGTTGCGAATGCTCTAATACTGGAAGTTTTTAAGAAGAGATTGAACAACCATTTGTCTGAAATGGTATAGGTTTCCTGCCTGAGCAGGGGGTTGGACTAGAAGACCTCCAAGGTCCCTTCCAACTCTGTTACTCCTATCCTATCCTATCCTATCCTATCCTATCCTATCCTATCCTACCCTACCCTACCCTACCCTACCCTACCCTACCCTACCCTACCCTACTCTACTCTACTCTACTGTATTCTAATTAGTGCTGGAACAATTCACTTCCAATCCCTGGTCTGCAGCCTGGTACCAGTCCATGATCTGTTAGGAACCGGTCCATGTAAGCAGTGGGTGAGCATGTGAAGCCTGCTGCCACTGGTCCACGGAGCTGGAAAGGTTGGAGACCACTGACTTAATAGATGGAGAAAAAGAAATGCTGAGGAATATTCAGAAATCTCTGGCTGGCTGTAGCATAGACATAATTTAAAGTTGTAGCAAATGTCCATATCAGGTTTGTGATCAATTTGTTTGGTCTGCCATTGACTGGCATGAGAGGAGGTTACACTGCCAAAACTAGGTGCACTGGAGAGATTAAATCTACTTTAATTATAACTGTGTTCATTAAACATTATTATTATCATGGCTTTAGCAGGTGATTGCACATAGGCGATATTGTCTGATTTTCAAAGCTGAACAAGGTTGGCCCTGCTGAATTCTTATATGGGATCCCACCAGAAAATTCTAAGTTGTCAGGTTAGGGTGAAAAAAATCTCAGAACAATAATTAATAGTGAAGAGTATATATATTCATGTTTTGATTCTTGGTCTTCTCTGAGTTTTCTTTTTCTATTGTAGACATTTCATTACAGGCTAGATAAGGAAGCATATGAACCAGGGACGCTATTCAGCAGGTTCTGACAGGTTCTGGAGAACAGGTAGTGGAAATTTCGAGTAGTTCAAAGAACTGGCAAACACCACCTCTGGCTAGCCCCAGAGTGGGGAGGGAATGGAGATTTTGCAGTATCCTTCCCCTGCCAGCCCATCAAGCCACGTCCACCAAGCCATACCACGCCCACCAAACTATGCCCACAGAACCGGTAGTAAAAAAAAAATTGAATTCCACCACTGATCTGAGCCGATCATAACAGAATAACAGAGCTGGAAGGGACCTTGGAGGACTTCTAGTCCAAACCCCTGCTCATGAATCTCTTTTTTTGAAAAACCTCCAGCTTTGGAGCAGCCACAACTTCTAGAGGGAAGTCATTCCATTGTTGAGAAATTTCTCCTTAGTTCTAAGTTGGTTCCCTCCTTAATAATAATTACTTTATTGTCATTGTACGGGTATACACAGTATACCCATACAATGAAATTCACTTAACACCCAAAGACCAGGTCCAAAACACATAACAATCCGCAAACACACTCCCACCCACCACAATTCCCCACCCCTAAACCATCCAAACATCCACACAACAGACCAAGTAATAGTCTGTTACTTATAATAGAAGAGCCGAGGTGGCGCAGTGGTTAGAGTGCTGTACTGTACTGTACTAGTTCAGCAGATCAGCGGATCAAATCTCACCGGCTCAAGGTTGACTCAGCCTTCCATCCTTCCGAGGTGGGTAAAATGAGGACCCAGATTGTTGGGGGCAATAGGCTATTTAGTATACAGTCGATTGTTGTAAGCTGCCCAGAGTACTCAGAGAGTGGGCGACATAGAAATATGAATAATAATAATAATAATAATAATAATAATAATAATAATAATACTGTCCAAAAGCTCACTAATGGTGGCCCTTTAGTTCATTGTTGAGTGCAATTATAGCTCTGGGATAGAAACTCTCCTTGAGAAGAGCCAAGAAAAAAGCATGCTTCAAGAACACCAAGAACCCACCGTTTCGCCAACCCCATCAAGAGAATTTCCCAAACATAGCCTAGAAGTCCCCAGGAACCAAGCCTAATATGATTACTGCCTTGTTTCTTTAATGCTTCCTCCATTCGGTCATATTAAAAATTTAAACTCTGGCGGCAACTTTTGGGAAAAGCAAAGAGGACCTGCCCCAAGGATTTGAAGAAAGGTCAGGTTGTACAGCCGTGTTTTAGCAGTATTAGAGTTAAATTAGGCGTGGATATTCATCGACCTACAGGAAAAAAAAAAAGCACATGCTTGTTTGTCAAGGGAAAAGTGCAACAACTTTCTCTCTTGTATTTCATGCACTGCATAAAATGCCTCGGTATCAGCAAGATTTTCTAGAAACTTTCTCCACTCTGTTCCTCTCTTTTATTGGCTATTTACTATGGTCGTGGTTTCACTGGATACGCTAAGCCACCAAGTCATTCAAGGTGGCTAGTACAGGGAAAACTGGAAATTGATGTAGCAAAACCTTTTGACTGACCGCGTTTCCCCCAAAATATGACCTACCCGGAAAGTAAGTCCTAGCTTGATCTTTACATCTGTGCCCAATATAAGCCCTACCCCCAAAATAAGCCCCAATTAAGACCCCGTCCACTCCAGGGTGCACAGGTAAAAATTAAGCTAGGGTAGCGATGGGTGGGTGGGTGGATGGAGCTGCCCCACTACTTACCTTCGGACAGTGGCAGCCAGGCCTCGCACACCACGACACCTGACTTGCTGGCCCATTTTTTCTGCAGCTGCCAAGGTTTTCCTGAAGGCCTCTGTAGCCGATAATGGTGCTCCGGATTGATCCAGAGCTCTGTTATCAGCTGCAGAGGCTTTCAGGGAAGCCTTGCCAGCCGCAGAAGAAGTTCCTGAAGGCCTCTGACAGTGAAAAGGAGGCTGGGGGATGATGCATACAAGTGAGGTGAGTCAGTGGAAGAACCAGGGGTGAAATGCTACTAGTTCAGACAGGTTCAGCCGAACTGGTAGCGATGGTGGTGGGTGGTTTGGAGAACCGGTAGCGACGGCAGCATGAGGCTCCGCCCACACACCTGGTCGTCATTACTTTCTGGTTTTAACCAGGAGGTAACCTGTTTTTTACCCTCTGCACATGCGCAGAAGGGTTTGTGCATGCACAGAGTGTCTGCACGTACATGTGATGCGCGCCTGTGCGAGCACTTCTGAACCGGTAGGGAAGGTAAGTAGATTTCACTCCTGGGAAGAACCCCCCTGAAAATAAGTCCTGATGCCTTTTTTGGTGGCAAAATATATATATAAGATAGGTCTCATTTTTGGGGAAACACAACAAGAGCCTTGGTGGCACAGCAGACTAAAGTGCTCTTAAGTAGCACCAGCTGCCTGCAATTACTGCAAATTCAAATCTCACCAGGCTCAAGGTTGACTCAGCCTTCCATCCTTTCGAGGTAGGTAAAATGAGGACCCGGATTGTGGGGGCAATAAACTGACTTTGTATAAAAAAGAACACCGCTTGGGGGGGGGGGGCTGAAAGCCCTACTAAGCAGGTATGTACAAAAGAATGAAGGCTATTGCTTAAAAGCATTGTAAGCTGCCCTGAGTCTCCGGAGAAGGGCGGCATATAAATCGAACCAATAAATAAATAAATAAATGTTGATGTGCTACACACTGTAAATATACTTATGCATACATTTCTAATCGTAACTACCAACATTGTAATTGCAGCATTTGTAATGTTTATGTCTATAGTGAGAAAGCTACAGTTGATACGCCAAGAATGTATGCACCAAGACAAATTCCTTGTGTGTCCAATCACACTTGGCCAATAAAGTATTCTATTCTATTCTATTGATGCCTCAGGACTTAAGCTACATCATGTTGACTTAACAAGGCTGAAACTTGAGGCCTTTACCATAAGCAATCGATGTGGATTGGACAGAGAAGCCAGGAACTGCAAAATGGATCCAAAGAAGTAGTTTTAATGTTTGTAGATCTACATTGTGTTGGTTTGGCTTTTACTTCACCTTTAGCAAATATCGAGAGAACAAATACGTTGGGCAATACCGTGAGAAGACATCTTCTCATCTTATCTTCTCATCCTTCTCATCTTCCCCTCTTTCTCGTCTTTCCTACTACCTTCTCCTATTAGTATCTTATGATTTATCACTTGTTGTTTGGATCTTATGATTTATGAGTGGATCTTATGATTTATGACCTCCGATTTACCACTCGTTGTTGTTTCTATGTACACTGAGTGCTTAAGCACTGGAGACAAATTCCTTGTGGGTCTAATCACACTTGGCCAATAAAGAATATTCTTATAGTCCCATTTATGTATAGAGCTCATGAGCAGATTTATCCTTATTTTACTCACCTATCTTCCTATAGTGTCTGTTTTGTTCCTTTTGAAAATAATAATAATTATTATTTGAAAATAATTATTTTAAACACCAAGAAATGCTCTCTCTACTATGTGTTTCTTTCCAAACTGAACATTTCAGGTAGAATTATGGATAGTCCTTCCTTCCTTCCTTCCTTCCTTCCTTCCTTCCTTCCTTCCTTCCTTCCTTCCTTCCTTCCTTCCTTCCTTCCCTCCCTCCCTCCCTCCCTCCCTCCCTCCCTCCTTCCTTCCTTCCTTCCTTCCTTCCTTCCTTCCTTCCTTCCTTCCATAGTCCCAGATTTCTGTTCCTCTAGTCTCCCTATTTAGACAGAGAGGCAACACATCAACTGTATATCTAACACAGATGTTTACTCAAGCCAGATATGAAAGACAGTTCAGAGGTGTGGATGTGGTATTTATATGCAGTTATGCAAATCGTTGGCTGGTCCATAACGCTCCCAATAATGCACACGTGCATAAGCACGCACACGCTGGTGGGCGACCCTCCCTTTCCTCCCTGGTTTATGAAACCTTGGTGGCTCTTTGTTGCCTGAGCTGATTAGTTGGTCGCACTTGAGCTTCAGCACCAAGAACAGCTCCCTTAGAACGGGGGAGCCTGATGCATTATTGAAAGGCTGCATCCAACAGCTCTGGGCTTTAGCCTTCCTGCGCTGGGCTGGAGATGAAGTCTGACTGTCTGACTGCACAGAAGCCTCTAATATGTTAATGGCCGTAGGGGATGCCTAAGGTAGCGTCTCAAGCTGCTTCGCACACCATATGTCAGGCCGTTAGCCACATGGATCTATTAATCAAAGGGAGAAGAGAAAAAGGGGGAAAGGGGAGGGGGGAGAGGGAGGGAGGGAAGGAAGGAAGGAAGGAAGGCTTTCAAACCATACCCCGTGTTACTCGGATTTTCTCTTTTCCCTTTTTCTTCTCTCCTCCTTCCATCTCGTAAATTGAAAAAAAGAAAAAGACAAAGACAAAAATAGGTACAAAAACTACTCCGAATGGAAAGACAGCTGATGCTGGCTGTAACCCAAGCAGAATATTTAGTTAGTCAACAGAAGTTGAGAGGTTCCTTGTAAAAGGCAGCTGTAGATCTCATTGGATGAAGGGGATATCTAGATATCACTACATCTCTCTATCATCATCATCATCATCATCATCATCATCATCATCATCTCTCTCTCTCCATATCTACCATCTACCTAGAGTATATCATTTTATATCTATTATCTATGCATGTATGTATGTAACTCATCTATCTCTACATCTCTCTGTTATCTATCATATCTATCTATCTATCTATCTATCTATCTATCTATCTATCTATTATCCATCCATCCATCCATCCATCCATCCATATCTATATTTATCTAATCTCTACATCTCTCTCACCCCCCTCTCTATTCATCTATCTATACCATTTATCTAGAGTATCATTATATATATTATCCATCTACTGTATGTATGTATCTTATCTACCTCTACATCTCTTTGTTATCTCTCTCTCTCTCTCTCTCTCTATCATCTATCTATCTATCATCTATGTCTACATCTCTCTGAAATTGTCTTCTGTCTTCTGTCTGTCTCTCTGTCCCTATCTACCTATCTACCTACCTACCTATATTTATCATCCATCCATCTATCTATCTATCTATCATCTATGTCTACATCTCTCTGAAATTGTCTTCTGTCTGTCTCTCTGTCTCTCTGTCTCTACCTACCTACCTACCTATATCTATCATCTATCTATCTATCATCTATCACTATGATATATGTCTAGTTAGTGATACATTGTTTTCAGAATATTTAAATTTCCTTTAAATATTCACATTTAAGGTCCAAGTAACAAAATGAACTCTATACTTTAAATTTTTTTGATACCCATTGAAAAATATTTCTGGGCATATTCTATTGATTTTTCCTGCTGACTCAGACTCAATTCAGAATACAGGTGCCGCTTTTTAAGTGAGAGAGGTCAAGTGCACCTCAGCTTTGGAAATTAGCTTACCAGGTATAAAGATGTACCTAGATTTAGACACATTGATAGAAAACATTTCTCAGTAAACCTTTGCTCCCCCAAATATATATATATATATATATATATATATATATATATATATATATATACTGTAAGTTTGGATTTGGGGGCGGGGAACATTCTTTCCTATACATACCTATCCAGAAACAAACCCTATTGACTTAATCAAGGCTTGCCCTCAAGTAAGTGAGTCGAGGCAGCCATACTGAATTTCTTATTTATTGGATTTATAAGGACACCCAACTCAAACAAAGTGACTCTGGGTAGTGGGCAAAAAAAAAAAAAAAAACCCAAGGAAAAAATAATTATTCAACATTAAAAAAAAGAACATCCTAATATATACAAGACCAAATGGGATAATTTTCTTGCTCTGATTAAAGTTGTGGATGCATCCAACTGCCCTATTTTCAACAGAAACTGAAAACGCTTTGTAGATTGGGATTAAGGACACTGGGATAAAAGTTTTAAGTGTTTGTGTGTGTACATACACCTTGATAGTTATATCACAAGGTAGGCACAATTGATTTCAAACCTTGGAGGTCACAATCTCGGGCAAAGGTGAAGAAAGAAATCCCTCTTGGAAAAAAAAACAAATCTTACTTTTAATAAACATGCCAAGAAACACTTTGAAAAATTCCATTTTTATCTTCCACTGAAAATATCTGAGACATGGAATTGCTGAGCTTCTCTAAATCACATCCTCTCTTTTCGTCAATGGATTTGAGTGCAAAGAACTTCATTTCTGGAGCCAAGGTATCCTTTCAGTGCTGAATTCTCTCTTCCTCGGTGACTCAACATTTAGCATTTTCTCCAAAAAATGAAACCCATTCACCATATACGTTCAGAAGGGTTTGGTGACCACCAAAACCTTCAAGAATTGAGAATTCAGGTGATCCTGTCCTTGCTTGCTTTGTGCAATGTTCACCTTTGTTGTGCAGGCAACATAAGCCAATGGTCTACATAGCCAATCTTACAGCACACATCACTCACCCCTCCTCCTCGCTCTGCAATGATAAATTATTTCTGGTCTGTGGCACGATTAGCAAGGAGTTCTGTGGTGCTCGTCTTTAAGCATATGTTTCCTTTAATGAACATTTTATGCAACCTGGCCAATTCTGTGAGGCTTCCCAAGTATCCTCAAGCAATGCTTCAGATCGTGGAAATAAATATAGGATGAGATCCAATAAACAGCAGGGTGCTACAACCACAACTGCACATCCAGTTCCCTTTTTATTATGGGAAGGCATCTATTGCTCACTTATTCATTCTCATTCTCTCTCTTCTCTCCCTCTCTCCTCTCCCCTCTCCCTCTCCCTTTCCCCCCTCTCTCCCTCTCCCTTTCCCTCTCTATCTCTTTCTGTTTATCTCTATCTCTGTATGTATTGATTTATCTATCATCTATCAATCTATTATTGCTCCCCCTTTCTCGGTGTGTGTACATGCGTGCATATGGATATGGATATATATTCTCTCTTTCTTTCTCCCTCTCCCTCTCCCTTTCCTTTCCTTTTCTCTCTCTCTCTTTCCCACCCCCTTCAAATTTTGATCCCTGACCCAGGCTCCACATTCACTCCTCACCCTCCAGTGAAAAGGTAACCCCATATATCTGTCGCTTCAGGTTTTCAAAGAATCATAACTTAATTCCTTCAGGCAATTCATCAGCCCAGTAATTAAACTAGCAAATGGATGTAAATAAAGTGAAATTGGTTTCATGACAGATGAGCCAAAGAGCCCTCTGACATGAAACAAAGCAGGACAATTATTATTTCGGCACCAGGCTATATGAGGGACTCCATCTGGATTTATTAGGTTCTGCAAGTTATTTGCTGGAAGCAGGCAAGACAAGAAAGCTCACTTTAATTTGACAGGATGCCCCCCTTCAAGCCCCCCCCTCCAATGAATTCAACCTTTGCATCCTAAATAGGCTATGACCAAGGGTCTTAACATCAACACAGGCATATCTTTAAAGCAAGAATTTCTGCTAGATATCCAAAATACTTAATTTGAAGGATATTTAGTTTATTGTTTTTAGAGGCAGCTTATATCCTGATGATAAATATATTACATGAGTAAAAAATTATATTGTTCTGCCCAACATTTATCTCAAAGCAGATCTTAATACTTTTTTTAAAGGATTAGTTGTAGTTGTGTTAGGCTGTGCAGTCTGAAGAAATCAAGTAATTAATAAGTGACTAATCAAAGTGTTTACCACCACCTCCTCCTCCTCCTCCTCCTCCTCCTCCTCTTCCTCCTCCTCCTCCTCCTTAACACACAATACTTACCATTTGAAATGAAATGAATTTGCATGAATACAAAATCCAGGCTGCTCAAGTGAATTCCACTCTAAACACTTCTGATCAGAAAGCGATTCAATTATTTTCCTAGTTATAACCATGATCACTTTGGAAAATGCTTCCCAGCTTGTCCAGCCTACTTTTGACTACAAAACCAAAAAGGTTGAAGGGGCTTGGCTTAAATTTTAGTGTCTCTTTTTCATCACGATAAAAGCAATAACATTAAAAGTCAATGGCCATCAAAAGGAAAGAGTAAATTTATATCAGGGGAAAAAAAACCCCCATAGTATCTTAAGATGCATGCTTATTTCTCTGCAGTATGGTTCAAATGTAATTGGAGGTATGAGGTCCAGCTTGGGGGTTGAAGTAACACAGAGAGTAAACAAAAAAGAACGGGCTCTCACAGCAGGTGTGCATTAGTCCCTTTACCCCTGAAAAGATTAGAAATGCTCTGCTTTATGCTTAAACGTATTCTCAATTATTAAAGCACCCGTCTTGATTAGCAAGTAAAAGTAACTTGCCAAGAGCTCCGAGAAACGAAGCAAGGAGAACATGGCTATATCCCCGCTCCTCAAGTTGATTTTCAGCACCCTGGCCAGCTCCCCGCCACCTCACCACCGACCCAACCGAGGATGCTACCAAATATTCCGAACCTTTGTCGAGGGGGAGGAGCTTCGGGAAGAGGGAGAGGATGTTGGTATGAACACGAAAACATCCCAATGATTTAATTGCAAGGAAATTAAATTACGATAAATACCCTTCCCAATTTATTTATTTTAACAGAACAGGAACATAATGTGTGAGGGTTTTGGGTTTTTTTTGACTGGGCAAGATGCAAAAAAAGGGATTGGAACCTAGAATGACTCTTTTCCTTTCTTTTTAGCCTTGTTATGCCAATTAAATACAATTAAATACATACATATACATAAACACATACACATACTCATACATACACATACACACACACACACACATATATACACATTCTCTCTCTCTCTCATCTATCTATTTATCTAAAATCTCCTGCTTTTAGAAAAGGTATCCTTGTTTTAGGATATATCCATATTCATATAACTATATAGTTAGATATATTTCTAGAATAATACCTGCATTTAGAAAAAGTATTATTCTAGGATATATCCATATCCATATAGTTACATAGCTGTATATAGTTCTTATATTTTTTTAGTGTCTTATATAGTGTCTTATATTTTATATTATATGCCATGAGCTCAAAAGCCACACACACACACACACATATATATGGCAAAACACACACACACACATATGCAAAAAATTAAAATCTCCGGTGTTTTCCTGCATCATTGTAAATAAGTTAGTTAAAATATTTAAAATTCTGATTAAAATCCTAGCTTAAAATCTTGCAGTGTGCTCTGTAAGGATTTTTAGAAGATTTTAAGGTAGGATTTTAATCAGAATTTTAAATATTTTAACTAATTTATTTACAATGACACAGGAAAACACCTGAGATTTTAATTGTTTGCATATACACACCCACGAAAACTTGGGAAGACATACACACATACACACACACACACACACACGCACGCACACACACACACACACATATGGTATGTATAAGATTTAGATATACACATATCCATATCCCCCTCATACGTATATGACTCACTCTCATACACACTTTTGCATGTACACAAGCACTCTCTCCTTATTTAAAAGTTTTTATAAAATTTGAAGTCCTCGCCTGGTCCTTTAATTAGAATACCTCACAAATGTGGGTAGCATATGGAGGAGAATGTCAAGGAGAAAACTGCCAGGGATGCATCCTAGGAAATCTGTATTCATTTCTGCCTCCTATTTGTTCAGTAATCTCTACCATCATAACTAAATCTTGGAGCTCTGATGTAGTCGGAGTTGTTGTTGACTCAACGTCAAAATTCAATCACTGGGGGTTTTGCATCAGCCGGGCTACTTATTTGTCTAATAAATCCGTCATTTTGTAAGAAAAATATTTGAGCAGCCGTACTTGACCTCTTGGTATCCAGAAGTCACATTTATTCCTCCCAGTTTACAAATGCAAAATGGAGAGGAACGTTTAACGCCTTGAGAGAGGGCGTTCGTTTCTGATTGGATTTTAGATGGAAATGTCTATTTTAAATATCAGGTGATTAAAATGTGCATAGAATAGAATCCTTGCTTTGCAGAGGAACTCAGTCTGTGACTTACCCTTCTTCACTCTTTTCAGGAGGAGGGTGGGAGGGAGAGGGAATCGAAACAAAACAGTGCATTTAAAACATAAATGATCCAAGCGTAAATATCCAATAATATCTTTAAGCACCCTCATCCTTAAAACCCAGTGTTTCAGGAACTAATCATGTTAAGGTTATTTTCTGGTTCTCTCTCCCCCCCATCTCTCTCTCTTCATCTATCTATCTATCTATCTATCTATCTATCTATCTATCTATCTACCTACCTACCTACCTACCTACCTACCTACCTACTTACCTACCTACTATCATCTCTCTCTCTCATATCTATCTATCTAACTATCTTCTATCTATCTATCTATCTATCTATCTATCTATCTATCTATCTATCTATCTATCCTATCTCTATTTGGGGGGTGTTTAAAAAACACCAATTCTTCAATCAAGGGGGAACCCATTTCCTTATGCAAAAGGCAGTTTTTCTCCTGGGTGTAATCCAACTCTCTTAAATTAAATGGGAGTTTCCCTACCAGCATCAGATGGGAAATGGATGAAACGTCGAGAGTGAATGGTTTCCCAATTCTGAAGGGACTTGGGCTCAGATCTAATGCCATGGGTTTCATTGGTGAGGATTCCCTGAGGAAAATATATTTTGACTAGGGACCCCATCGTGTAATATTATTAAGCCAACCTAATTAGCTCAGCCCAGTTGAAGATTAGCACCTTAAAGAAAGAGCAAATGAGTATAACATTACCACAGGGTTGACCCTCAGGCTTAGGAGCTCTACTGAAATCAGCGGTACTGCACTGAAGTTTAAATACACACACAAACAAAATTTAAAGGCTGTAATTCAGCACTGCCCTAATTTTAGCGATAGAATATTTGGGACTTCCAAATTTCTGATGCGGGTAGTTCTCAGGTTTACGACCACAACTGAGCCCAAAATTTATGTTGCTAAGCGAAACATTGGCTAAGCGAGCTTCTCCCATTTTACAACATTTTTTGGGCCACATTTGTTAAGCGAATCACGGCAGTTAAGTCATTTGACATGGTTCTTAAGAGAAGCCGGTTTCCCCCATTGACTTTGCTTGTCAGAAGGTCGCCAAAAGGGGATCACCTGACCCCAGGATATTGCAACCGTTGTAGATGTGTAAATCATGTGATCATGGGGATGCTGCAACGGTCGTTAAGTGTGAAAAACGGCCATAAGCCACTTTTTTCCAGTGCTGTTGAAACTTTGAACAGTCAGTAAGTGTACTGTTGTAAGTTGAGAACTACCTGTATTATTGTTAGTTACATATCATTGTCTATCTGTCTGTCTGTCTATCTTCTATCTATCTATCTATCTATCTATCTATCTATCTATCTATCTATCTATCTATATCTATCTATCTATATCTATCTATCTATCTATCTATCTATATCTATCTATCTATCTATCTATCTATCTATCTATCTATCTATCTATCGTCGCTAAATGTGTCACTAAATGTCTATGGAGATTCTCAGTCATCCAGGTCCACCTTGTCCCAAAGGTGCTTTTTCAAGAAGCAACTGGACTTTCTGGTTTTTCTTTGAAGACATTTAGCTTCTCATCCAATAAGTTTTTTCAGCTCTGAGTAGAAGAAGCTTCTTGGATGAGAAGCGAAATATCTTCAAAGAAAAACCAGAAAGTCCAGTTGCCCCTTGCAAAAGCACTTTTGGTATTTGCAACCTGTGCTTTCTTGGGTTATTGCTTTTCCTCTGAACATTTCACTGTTTGTAGGATTTTAAAGATCTAGGCCCAGGTATTAAATGTGAAAAAAAATAATTATCGTTTAAAGCAATCTACCTTTTGCTCAGGTTGAATATTTGCTCTGGAAAAAAGTATGGGGGAAGCTAAGCACCTCATGCATTACCAGTGAGATTCAGGGTTCTACTTACTTTTACTACTGGTTTGCAGTGGGGCCACACATGTGTGCTTGCTTTGCTCACGCAGAAGCTTCTGTGCAGAAGCATTTTGATGACGTTGGGGTCAGTGGGTGGAGCCTCCTGCCAGTTTTATTACCGGTTCTATAGAACCGGTGCGAACCAGGGGCAACCCACCAGTGGTGAGATTTTTTTTTTTTTACCTTGTATGCCCCCACCTACTACCCAGGTTTCTTTGCTACCTCTTCACTATTTGTTAAATAAAATGAAGCACAATCACATCCTTGTCATCTGTAATAAGTACCTTTTTATGAGAAGTTATTTCAGTTCAACCTTACTGAAGTCTACTAAATTTGTGTTAGATTTTTTTTTCTTGGTCAGGAACAGAAATGGAAATGCATTGTTTATTTTACTTTACTCCAGCCCTTTGTGGTTAGGCAAGTCCCATGGAAACCAATGGAACTCTCCCCAACCCACAACACTATATAATTCAAGTTGTAAGAACTCTCTGGAGAGCGTAACCTTGAAAATTTCAGCACCATGAACAGCGCAATGCTGAATAGCTGCTGAGAACTGCCATAGAAAAGCTGTACTTATTAAACTGGGATTTTTCTTCTTTTAAAGTAAAGGTAAAGGTTCTCCTCACACATACGTGCTAGCCGTTCCCAACTCTAGGATGCGGTGCTCATCTCCGTTTCAAAGCCGAAGAGCCAGCACTGTCCGAAGACGTCTCTGTGGTCATGTGGGAGGCATGACTAAACGCCAAAGGCGCACGGAATGTTGTTACCTTCCTACCAAAGGTGGTCCCTATTTTTCTACTTGCATTTTTTTATGTGCTTTCGAACTGCTAGGTTGGCAGAAGCTGGGACAAGTAACGGAAGCCACCTCATTATGTGGCACTAGGAATTCGAACCGCTGAACTTCCAACCTTTTGATCGACAAGCTCAGTGTCTTAGCCACTGAGCCACTGCATGCCTTTCCCCCCCTTCTTTTAGTTAAATCATAATTAGTGGCGTAGGAGGCTAATGCCTCCTACTAGGGCAGCATTTAACATCCAGCTGCCTGCAATTACTGCGAGTTCAATTCTCACCAGGTTCAAGGTCGACTCAGCCTTCTATCCTTTCTAAGGTGGGTAAAATGGGGACCCAGTTTGTGGGGGCAATAAGCTGACTTTGTATAAAAAATATACAAATGTATGAATGCTATTGCTGAGTCTCCGGAGAAGGGCAGCATATAAAAGTAAGTAAGTAAGTAAGTAAGTAAGTAAGTAAGTAAGTAAGTAAGTAAGTAAATAAATAAATGCTAAAAGGGCCCTCAAGGTAGGGTGAGTAAATGCAAAGGAAATCAGAGCTTCATCCTCCTTTAAAATTATATGGAAGAGGTGATGTCCGGCAGAGGCTTCAGAAAAATGACACCACAATTCTCTGTTTCTAAAAACTCGCACCAACATCTTTTTGCTTGTCAATAAAAGAGAATATTTGTGGTTCAAGGTTGGTTGCATTGATGAGGGTACCTAGTTTGGGTAATGAAACGTCTGTAAGCAAACAACCAAGCTCAGAGAGTGCTAAGGATCTTTTTGCTCGTTTCCACTTTGATTTGCCTTCTTGCAACCAATGTAGCTATCCTTTCCTTTGGATCTGAATGCCATCCATCATCCCTAAAAAAATTATCAGAGTTTCATAACACCGAATATATTGTCAGTGTCACGAATTGGTGATTCAGCTTCAATTCACCAGTCCTTGTGGTTTAACCCATCTGTATAGCCTCAGGTTGTGCAAGGATGACTTAAATCAACACAAATTAATTTTAAAATGATTCATAATTATATTATTCACAATCAACTTGAAATGTTTTATTAAAGATAATTAGACCTACAATCCGGTCACTAATTACTTTCTTCAACAGGACTCCTCATTCTTGTAATAATCACGTGTGGGATGGGAATATATGCAGGGAAATGGAAAGCTTTCTGCTTGGGTGTACAGATAGCAGTGCTTTAAATTACTGGATCCAAAATCATTGGAATATAAACACATGAACTAATAGAAGTACGGTATAATATTTATGTAAACCTGCAAATTACCAACCAATATAAATGTGCTTTCCCAGTAGAAAATAAGCATGGAGAACTAAATTAAAATTAAAACCATTTTCTAGAAATAAGCCATTTTATCATGCTTACCATATTTTTCAGAGTATAAGACGCACCAGAATATAAGACGCACCTTATATTTTTGGGGAGGAAAATAAGAAAAAAGCTGATTGGCAAGTGGATCGGCCCCCCAGAATACCCCCAATCAGCTGTTCCCAGAGTTGAATTTTAGCAACAGGTTCCTTGGTTGTGAGCTCTGTGCCTTGCTTTTTTTTTTTTTTTGCTTTTTTTTTCCTGCCGCCGAAAGCCTCCAAAACAGAGCTTCAGAAAAAAAGCCTGTGAAGCTCTGTTTGGGGGCTTCTTTTCTGAAGCTCTGTTTGGGGGCTTCTTTTCTGAAGCTTCTTTTCTGATGTTTTTTTCAGCCGTTTGAGAAGCTGGGTGGGGCTACATTTGGAGTATAAGACACACCCAGATTTTCACCCTCTTTTTTGGGGAGAAAAGGTGAGTCTTATACTCCAAAAATACAGTAATTGATGAAAACATAAATAAAACTCATGATTAAAATTTAAAAATCTCTTCTACAATGAAGGGGAAAAGTATGCTACAACATCAGCATTAGTACATAGGGTAAACCAATAAATTCCTCGAGTTTAGTTGATTAATTTTCTGATTCTCTCTAATATTGTGTGAATGAAAATGTATGCATACAAAATACACACAGCTTATTCTTCCCTCCCTCCCTCCCTCCCTCCCTCCCTCCTTCCCTCCTTCTTTCTTTCATCTTTTCATCTTTCATTTATAATAACACAATCCCTTTTCATATCTCTTGATAGCTCCTTCTCCATCTCAGACCATGGCACCAACGTCTCATGGACTTATGTTCACATTTCAATATGTGCAGAATTAATAGAGGATGTTTTCAAAAGTGTACCTTAGGCTCATTTCTTGTGGGCCTTTCAGCAAAATACATGCCGTGCTGTCCTAAAGGATCCTGGGTCAACGGGTCAAGCAGAATGGAGGCGCTAACTTAACATAATTGGTTTAACATTTCTGTGACATCATCAGCAAATCTGAAAAGGCATGTAAGGGTAATCAGACTGGCCATTCAAGAGAATGCTAAATATTTTATGAGGAGAGAGAAGAAGGCAGAAAAGAGGATAATCATAAAGGTGAAGCATTATTGTCCAGCTCAACTGAAGAGGCATTTCCTCTTCATATTTAGAGGGAGAAAAATTCTCCATATATTGAATATTTGTTAATGAAAATGAGGGAGACTAAGCCCTCCTCAGTAGACCCAAATACAAGGTTCTTCTTTAAAGATTCATTGCTACTTAAGTTGTGCGCTATTCACCGTGTTGCAGGATACCACTATTTACTCCTACCTACATTTATTTGGCTTGTTACATACCAGCGTTACATTCCTCCTGCGGTACATTCCCAGTTCAACAGTGCAAGTTCATCTGCATGCAAATCATTAGAAAAAAAAAGAAAGAAAGATTTGTTTTTAAGGATAATAATGGATGCATTTGTATTAGTTTCATATTCGCATCACTGGATTGCTGATAGTCGCTGAAGTTGTATTATGCATTATGAATCTTGGTAGGTTTTTTCAATGGTATATTTTTTATAAAGAAAAAAAAATGTGAAAAATAATTAAATAGTATACACATACCACAGGCCCCTTTCCCTCTGTTTCCATGAAAATAAGACCCAATGGGAAAATAAGCCCTTGCATGACTTTTCAGGATGCTTATAATGTAAGCCCTATCCACAAAATAAGCCTCAGTTAAGACTGTCAGCCAGATGGATGCATTTAGTACCGTATTTCCCCCAAAATAAATTTTCTAACCGGAAAATAAACCCTAATGCGTCTTTTGGAGCAAAAATTAATATAAGACCGGTCTTGTCTCTCCTTATGGACCAAGAAACTCAGCAACTATCCTTCAAATGTTAAGTAGGATGAAGTAGGAAGAAGGAAGGAAGGAAGGAGGCCAATCCTTCTTAACATGGCAATTTTAACAAATAATAAGTTAGAAGGGGGCAAATCAGAACTTTCTCATGTTTTATGTCCCTTTCTGCTGCAACTTCGTCCTTGGCCTTACAGCCTCTACTGAGATAGAGCAGGAACTTTAGCAGATACAATAGAATAGACTTTTCAGTAGCTCCTTTACCAACTACCAAGGAGATTAAGCAGAGTGTACCTATAAATGTAAGGTGCACACATTTCTAGATGCATATACTGTATGTATCTTTGAATTATTCTCTTCTGTTGTACCATATCTCTCGAACAAAATTTTGGATTGCTTTTAGAACAAATATTTATGTTCCTGTAAATGTATTGTCAGAATCTGCTTGCATCGTTTTGGAAAATAACTCAGTGCCTAAATATATTCAGTTCCTAGTGAGAGATTTTGTATAATACCTGCATTCTAAATATGTTGTAGATGAATAGCATATATCTATATGCACATAGGTATACACACAAGGCATATGTTTACTTAGATCATTACCCAGTTCTTGGTTACTTTCTTCCCGATTTTTTTTTTAACCCAAACTCTGCCAATGACCTATGAAATTATGGGAAGTTTTTTTTTACTTCTGCGGCAACTCAGAAAGCTCAAACTGCCCAAAGAGCTGCTGATTCAGTTCTACAGAGGAATTATTGAGTCTGTCATCTGCACCTCTATAACTGTCTGGTTTGGTTCTGCAACCCAACAAGACAGACACGGACTTCAGAGGATAATTAGAACTGCAGGAGAAAAAAAAAACAATTGCTAACAATTGCCTTCCATTGAGGATCTGTATTGTGCACGAGTCAAAAAGAGGACTGTGAAAATATCTACAGACCCCTCGCATCCTGGACATAAATTGTTTCAACTCCTACCCTCAAAATGACGCTGCACACTAGAACAACTAGACACAAGGACAGTTTTTTCCTGAATGCCATCACTCTGCTTAACAACTAATTCCCACAACACTGTCAAATAATTTACTAAGACTGTATTACCATTATTCTTCTCTTCCTTACTCGTATCTATCTCTTCCCACTTATTACTATAACCATGTTGCTTGTATCTTTCAATTTTTATTGTTTTTATTTGTTTCCTAGTACGATTTGATAGCTTATTAGTAACCCTGACTGTCACTAAGTGTTGTATCTTTTTATTCTCGATGAATGTATTTTATTCTCCTTATGTACACTGAGAGCATATACACCAAAGACAAATTCCTTGTGTGTCCAATCCCACTTGGCCAATAAAGAATTCTATTCTATTCTATTTCAAATATCATAAAATGGAAACGTGAACTCAATCCGAAGGATTAGGAATGAGAAGAATCCAATGACTGTTTTTTCTCTCTCTCTCAAAATCATTTGCTTCTCACTAAGTGTTTTTGCCTGCGAAAAAAAAATAGCACTAATGAAGCTATTTGAAGGCTTTTTTTGGACAACGGCGTCTTCTTTGAAGATTAAATGAATGATGTTGATGTGATTACTCTTGTACAGGGAGCGATGGAGCAGGCAAAAAATACCTTGGTGATTTTCATAATTAAACTGAATCAACATTTCAAAGAAATGCCAGTGTTATCACTTGTACATTAGAATTACATTCATTAGAGAGAAGAAAACAAATAATTTGAGTAAACAAGGGGGGTTTTTTTTGGTCTTCCTTTTGGTGTACAGAGACGTTATGCCCTGCCTTTGAGCCGCTTATTATAAATCACTGCCATTGATTAATTTTAGCCTGAGTATTTCATTTTAATTTTATGGGATTTATTTTGTGCTTTAAAAAATATAGCAAAGCCCTAATAAATTGCAAGTGACCAACTTTGCTAGTTCATATTTCCCATCTTAAGTAAATTCTGCAGAATAATAATAATAATAATAATAATAATAATACATGATTGAGTTGCTAAATTAATCCACTGGTCATTGTGTTAAAAATACGCCCTACCGAAAAGTCATGGGAACATAAAGTGGAAAAAGTTGTTGAAACTGAAATGGTGGAGATCTTGTGGGACTTTCAAATACAGACAGATCATCATTTGGAACACAATACGCTAGATATCATGGTTGTCGAGGGCCAAAGAGTACAATTTATTGATATCGCTGTACCAGGAGATGCCAGAGTTGAAGAAAAAGAACTGGAAAAAAATCATAAAATATAGCAACCTAGCCATTGAAACTACACGGCTATGGATGAAACATGTAACCGTGATACCCATTGTCATCGGGGCACTTGGTATCATTTCCAAGAATTTTATAAGATACATCAAAAAAATGGCAGCTTCCTGCAATAACACCAGCAGAACTGCAAAAAACTGCTCTACTTGGAACATCATACATTTTAAGACGATACTTGGTTGATACCTAGGAGGCTGGCAGCAACCTGTATCAGCCTTTAGCACCAGTCAATGGTATTTGTGATGCATTTTTAAGTGTTCAGTTGACTGAGTTTCATGTTTAATGAATAAAAAAATCATCATCATCATCATCATCATCATAATCTAACCTTCAAATGTAATGTAAAGCCATTCTATTAAGTAGGCACACCTTAATATAGGTAATCCTCAGCTTACAACATTTCATTGAGTGACCAAAGTTACAACAGCACTAAAAAGGGGAATTATGACCATTTTTCACACTTATGACCATTGCAGTATCCCCATGGTCATGTGATCAAAATTTGAATGCTTGGCAAATGACTCATATTTATGACGGTTGCTGGGTCCCAGCGTCACATGATCCCCTTTTGCAAACTTCTAACAAGCTAAGTCAACAGGCAAGCCATATTCCCTTAACAGCTGTGTTCCTAACTTAACAACTTCAGGGATTCACTTAACAACTGTGGCAAGGATAGCAATAGCAATAGCGCTTAGACTTATATACCGCTTCACAGTGCTTTACAGCCCTCTCTAAGAGATTTATAGAGCAGCATATTGCCCCCAACAATCTGGGTCCTCATTTTACCAACCTCGGAAGGACGGAAGGCTGAGTCAACCTTGAGACTGGTAAGAATCGAACTGCCGAACTGCAGGCAGCCGGCAGTCAGCAGAAGTAGCCTGCAGTGCTGCATTGTAACCACTCTGCCACTGCAGCTCATAGGAAAGGCCGTAAAATGGGGCAAAAATTCACTGAACCAATGTTTCACTTAGCAACCAAAATGTGAGGCTCAATTGTGGTCGCAAGTCGAGGACTACGTGCATTGCAGAAATTATGTAACCTTGTGCTTTGATATCATTAATGTTAGTATTTTTTTTTATTTCTAAAAGCCCAGTTTGACCATAAGATATAAACTGCTTAGAGGGGGCTGTAAAGCACTGTGAAGTGGTATATAAGTCTAAGCGCTATTGCTAAAGTTCCGTACTACACAGTAAAGATGAAGTAGACTGCAGTCACTCTGACATGTTCTCCAGAGCAGTGGGGGGGGGGGGGGGGGTTGGTCATATATCTTGTTTTGCAGTATCAAAATCATTGTCAACAATCTCCAATTTCTCTTAATCCAAGTACTGTTAGAATGAAGGTGAAGGGTTAATGATTGCTTCCTCGGTACAAATTCAATGTATTGCTTGTCCTATCACCACTTTAAATTATTTTAAAGGTTTCTTTGTGACTTTTGGTAACCCTGATATTTGCAGTGCATTTTCGGTCATACAGCAATCTTTCCCTCTGCCGCTGTTTAATGGAAAAAATGAAATTACTTCCTTAGCTTAGTAGATCAAGAAACTGCCTTTCACCTCTGGGCTCCCTAGTTTGGTCGAGCTTGGTCATCTTAACTGAAATGAGTTTAGCGGTTTCTCCACATCATCTCTTCTCAGCTTCGTTCAAGGAATCCACATTTAGGGTTGAGTTAGGATTCCCAGACAAAGCTGCCTTGAAGTAGGATGGATTTTTTTCCCCTGAATGGTGAGATGAGCATGTGAACTTTAGAAAAAACAATTTCTGGAACATTCACAAAATGGCGTAGACGGTTGATTTAGAAAATAACTAGTTTAGCGTAACTCTAGAAAAGCAAAGTTAACTCAGTGTATTTTCAGGAAAGAAGGAAGGGAGGGAGGGAGGGAGAGAGGGAAGAAGGGAAAAGGGAGGAAGGAAGGGAGGAAAGAAGGAACTGAGGGAGGAAGAATGGAAGGAAGAAAGAGAGGGAGGGAGGAAAGTAGGGAGGAAGGGAGGAAAGAAGGAAGGGAGGGAGGGAAGGAGGAAGAGAGGCAGGAAAGAAGGGAGGAAGGAAGGAAAGGAAAGAACTGAGGGAGGGAGGGAGGGAGGAAGGAAGAATGGAAAGGAGGGAGGAAGAGAGGGAGGCAGGAAGGGAGGGGGGAGGCAGGAAGGGAGGGAGGGAGGGAAGGAGGGAGGGAGAGAGGGAAGAAGGAAGGAAGGAACAAAGGAACGAAGGAACGAAGGAAGGAAAGAAGGAAAGCAGGGAGGAAGGAAAGAAGGAAGGAACTGAGGGAGGGAGGGAGGAAGAATGGAAGGAAGGAGGGAGGGAGGAAAGTAAGAAGGGAGGAAAAAAGGAATGAAGGGAGGAAGGAAAAGGAGGGAAGAAGGGAGGGAGGAATATTGTTACTAAGTTGTCATTTCTATTTAACTACATTATGTCTACAACATTATGACTCCATGATGTCTAATTCAAAAATACTTCATCGGCCTCTCTTTTGACACTCTCTCTGGTCTGCTACCTTCTTGGTCCTGGGCATTTGCAACATTCACATCTGTGAATGTTGCTCACAGCATCTGTGAGCATGTTATTGGTGCGATTCATTAAATACTGTCATAAAATAAAACTGGCTTCGTTTTATCTTTTTTTTTTTTGCTTTTTTGCCTTTGTTTTATTCTTTCCCTTTTTTTAGGCTGAAAGGGATCCAGGAGCTTTCCCACCCATGGAGGAGAGGCTGTAATTGGCAGCATATTATTGAGATTTATTGCTATTTTGTAACCATGTAGTTAGGAATGGAATTATGACATTACGCTTGTCCGTCTCTTCTTTTATGGCTACAGGTGCTATGGCTCGTCTTTGCGTTAATTGGAGTTTTTGTTAAAGTGCAAAACATCATTGTACCACTTAATTTTACAAAGCTGTTGCTCTTCCTCCTTTCTTTTGTAAGAGAGGAGAAGCTGCCCGAGCACATATTCCTATTTTTTTAAAAAAGATTTTATAGAGTCATAGAATAATAGAGTGAGTGGCACGCAGTGGTGGGATTCAAGTAATTTAACAACCGGTTCTCTGCCCTAATGATTTCTTCCAACAACCCGTTTGCCAAATTGCTCAGAAAGCTAACAACTGGTTCTCCCGAAGTGGTGCGAACTGGCTGAATCCCACCACTGGTGGCGTGATGGCCTAGAGGTGGAGCTCTCGCCTCACAATCAGGAGGCTGTGAGTTCGATCTTAGGTAGAGGCAGATATTTCTCTCTCTCTCTCTCTCTGGGCACAATGATAATCTATCTGCCTGAACAAAACTCCACATTGGCGACAGGAAGGGCATCTGACCAGTAAACACACTCAGCTCCATTCAGTTGCCCAGACGCCACCCCGCGAGGGATTATGGGGTCATTAGAAAAATAGAGAAGCACCTGGCAGATAATAAGACAGGTGTGGCAGAGGTTACAACATCTAGCCAATTATAAGGGAAATAGGGTGAAAACAGCCAACGCTGATGTGCTGTTGGTGGAGGAGCTGAATAGCTTCTTCGTCCGCTTTGAGGTTAAAAGACCTGTCTCTGTGGCTCTAGCTCAAAAGCCCTTTAATCTCCAGCCACTCACCCTCGCATGAACATCAAGCGAGAGCTGTGCTGAAGGCCATAAATCCCAACAAAGCTTGCAGGTCCAGATGGAGTGCTGGGGAAAGTGGTAAAAACCCGCACTGGACAATTAAAAGGGGTCCTGAGAAGGATTTTTAACATCTCCCTGCAACAGGCTAGAGTCCCATCATGCTTGAAAGCAGCCACAATCATCCCAGTTCCGAAGAAAGCAGCCATAAACAGCCTGAATGGCTATAGACCCATTGCACTGACGTCTATAGTGATGAAGTGCTTTGAGAGACTGCTTCTACAACACCTCAGGGCCGGGGTGAAATGTAAAATTTGTAACTACTGGTTCTGTGGGCGTGGCTTGGTGGGGGTAATGCGACTGGGTGGGCGTGGCCAACTATTTTTTTTTTAACTTTTCAAAGCATTTTTTCTACAGCCTCTTCGGCCGAAGAGATTGTAAAAAAATGCTTTGAAAAGCCTCCGACGATCAGGCAACTCAGCTGGGATCGTCGGAGGCTTTTCAAAGCATTTTTTTCTACAACCTCTTTGGCCGAAGGGGTTGTAGGAAAAAATGCTTTGAAAAGCCTCTGACGATCCCAGCTCAGCCACGCGATCATCAGAGGCTTTTAAAAAAACTTTTAAGAGCATTTTTTCAGCCGAAGGAGGTTGTAGAAAAAATGCTTTTAAAAGGGCGGGGGAGCGCAGGGATTTTTACTACCGGTTCTCCGAACCACCCGCCGCAATTGCTACCAGATCAGGCGATCCGGTCCAAACCGGGAGTGTTTCACCCCACCTCAGGTCCTGTCTTCCACTAAATGTTGACCAACACCAGTTTGCTTATAGAAGCAACAGGTCGACAGAAAACGCCATTACCACTGCTTTACATACTGCATTGAGAAATCTGGGAACTGTATCAGAATGCTTTTTATAGACTATAGCTGGGCCTTTAATACCAACCTACCAGGCATTCTCATTGAAAAACGGACTGACCTGAATTTCCCTCCCCTCATTTGTGACTGAGTCAAAGACTTCCTGATGGACTGTCCACAAACAGTAAGGGTTGGGTCCTTTATATCTTCCACCCTGAAGCTCAGCACAGGCTCCCCTCAGGGCTGTGTGCTCAGCCCCTTCTTGTAGTTGCTGTATACACATGACTGCAGTGGTGGGTTCCTCCCGGTTCCGCCCGGTTCCGCCGAGCCGGTAGCAGTGACGATATGACATCACCGAACCAGTTCTGCTGCCCCCATCCCCCCACCCACTACCCGCGTTATTCTTACCTTTTATTTGGCCCCACCCCCAATCTATTGCTGCCTCCTGAGTCCCAGCTGATGGCTAGAGGGAAAAAAACTGTTTAAACTCTTGCGGTGGGGCTTCAAAGGGCCGCCTTACAGCTGATCAGTGTTAAAAGAAAACAAATGAGTAGACCGGTTCCTGCAAAAATACATGAGTAGATCAGTGGCTGCAGAAATAAATGGGTAGACTGGTACAGCTCTGCAAGCAGTTAAAAGAGCCTTGGATAGTACAGTGGTCTAAAGCCCTGTTATTAACATCAGCTGCCCGCAATTATTGCAGGTTCGAATCTCACCAAGGCTCAAGGTTGACTCAGCTTTCCATCCTTTCTAAGGTAAGTAAATTGAGGACCCAGTTTGTGGGGGCAATAAGCTGACTTTGTATAAATATACAAAAGTATGAAGGCTATTGTTTAGCGCATTGTAAGCCGCCCTGAATCTCCGGAGAAGGGTGGCATATAAATCAAATTAAAAAAAAAGTCTGGTAGACCAGTACCTCTGCTAAATCCTAAAGAATTGTCACATGACCATCAAGCCATGCGCACAAAATAAGCCACGCCCACAGAACCAGTAGGAAAAAATTTTAGAACCCACCCCTGCATGACTGCACATCCTCAAATCCATCTAGCACCATAATAAAGTTTGCAGACAACACAACGGTGTTGGGGCTCATAACTGGAGGGGACGAATCAACATATAGGGAAGAAGTCCAGAAGGTATCCATATGGTGTTCAAAAAACAACCTACATCTAAATACTAGTAAGACAAAAGGAGATGGTGCTAGATTTCCGGAAGCACAGAGAGGAACCTGCCCTACTGTATATTGAAGGGGGTTGTGTGGAGAGGCTTTCCTATTTTAAAGTCTTGGGAGTGTTCCTTAGTCAAGATTTCACCTGGAAAAACAAGACGTCCCTCGTGATTGGCAAGGCCCAACAGAGACTTCATTTCCTTAGAGTCCTGTGGAAAAATCAGGTGGAACAATGGCTGATGACTTCTTTCTATCGGTCTACGATAGAAAGTGTCCTCACATACTGTATAATAGTATGGTATGCTGGTTTAACTGCTGTGGACAGGAAGGCACTATGGAGAGTTATCAATTCGGCACAAGAAACCATCGCTTGCCCTCTAGCACCACTAGAAAACATCGGCAGGTCTCGCTGTTTCAGCAAAGTAAGGAAGATACTTAGGGATGATTCACACCCTGGCCAATGTCTCTTTTCGCTTCTACCATCGGGCAGAAGGCATTGAAGTATAGGCAGCCAGACAAACAAGTTGAGCTACCCATGAGCTGTCAGACTCTTAAACACAATCACAATCACTCCATGTACATACGGAAATGTAAGAGTAGTCTTGTTTCCCCAATTACTTGTATAGGAATTATTCTCTATACTATTTATGTTGTTTTGTATTTTCTGTTATGGAGAGGCTAAACCAATTTCGTTGTATATATGATGTACAATGACAATAAAGGTTATACCAGGGGTGAAATCCAGCAGGTTCTAAGAGGTTCTGGAGAACCAGTAGTGGAAATTTTGAATAGTTCAGAGAACCGCCTCTGGCTGGCCGCAGAGTGGGGTGGGAATGGAGATTTTGCAATACCCTTCCCCCTGGAGTGGGACGGGAATGGAGATTTTGCATTATCCTTCCCCTGGAGTTGGTTGGGAATGGAGATTTCACAACATCCTTCCCTTGGAGTGGGGTGGGAATGGAGATTTTGCAATACCCTTCCCCCTGGAGTGGGACGGGAATGGAGATTTTGCATTATCCTTCTCCTGGAGTGGGGTGGGAATGGAGATTTTGCATTATCCTTCCCCTGGAGTTGGTTGGGAATGGAGATTTCACAGTATACTTCCCCTGGAGTGGGGTGGGAATGGAGATTTTGCAGTATCCTTCCCTTGTCCCGCTCACCAAGCCACGCCCACCAAGCCATGCCCACGGAACCAGTAGTAAAAAAATGTCACCACTGGGCTATACTATACTATAAAAGAAGGTGACAGAAGAATAGAGTAGGAAGGGACCTTGGAGGTCTTCTAGTACAACCCTCTGCTTGAGCAGGAGACCCTATAACCATTTTAGACAAATAGTTCTCCAGTCTCTTTTTGAAAGCCTCCAGTGATGAAACACCCACAACTTCTGAAGGCAAGCTATTCCATTGATGGACTTCTCTCACCATTAGGAAATTTCTCCTTAGTTCTCAGTTGCTTCCCTCCTTGGTTAGTTTCCCATCCATTTTTAAACTTTTAAGAATTAAAATTTTTAAACTTGCATCATGACCAAGACATAACATCTACAGGTTGCCAAGCATCTGAATTTTGACCACATGATCATGGGGATGCTACAATGGTTGTAAGTGTGAAAAACGGTCTTAAGTTACTTCTTTCAGTGATGTTGTACCTTGGAACGGTCACTAAATGAACTGTCGTAAGTCGAGTACTGCGCGTATTGGCTAAAATATGAACACACAAAATCAAGAGGATATTGATATTGAGAAAAGGGTTAAATAGTTCCTATTTTGCCTTCAATTTGAACAGTTCATATACATTCTGCGAAAGGTAAAAGTTCCCCTCACACATATGTGCTAGTCGTTCCCGACTCTAGGGGGCAGTGTTCATCTCCGTTTCAAAGCCGAAGAGCCAGCACTGTCCGAAGACGTCTCTGTGGTCATGTGGCTGGCATGACAAAGGCGCACGGAACGCTGTTACCTTCCCACCAAAAGTGGTCCCTATTTTTCTTCTTGCATTTTTTACGTGCTTTCGAACTGCTAGGTTGGCAGAAGCTGGGACAAGTAACGGGAGCTCACCCCGTTATGCGGCACTAGGGATTCGAACCGTGGAACTGCCAACCTTTCAATCGACAAGCTCAGCGTCTTAGCCACTGAGCCACTGCGTCCCTTGTAAAGCATATCAGGAGTAAATTACATCCACCAGTGACACGTGCATCGAAGTAAGCATGCATAGGACTGCAGCTTTAACTGCAACCTTTCCCTTATATGTTTGCAACTCACAGAAGTAGTGATTTCTGTAAAGTAGAGAATTATGTGAAATAATTCCAGCTTTATTTCAAGTGTGGCCATTGCACAGCTAAGCTGGTGGCAATTTTGAACTGAGTGGTTATCAGCAATTTAAACCCCATCTGTTATGACTTTGCTGTCAAGCTCCTTGCTAACAAACTGGCTGCGCTTTGCATTAAAAGCAAGCAAACATTATTCTCTAAACAACTGCTAACTAGGCAATCGTGCCACTCGTTCAGTGGGAATGCGAGCGTATTTCGTGATGCAACACTCCAATCTGCCTCACAGATCTGGTTGGCTGGTGACCACGGGCTTTTGCCCAACCTTGTTGGAGGAGAGAGGGGCTCAGCTGCTCCAACCATCTGCACAAAGACCACCCAAGACATGTGGGTGCCCCAGGAAGAAACATAAATGGCAAGCTTACCTCGGTAAAGAAAAATAATAATGCGTCAAATCACTGGCATTTTCTGCACGTGCATGGGCAGGCGTGTTTCAATGCGCGTACTCTCCTCAAACTTTGCAATCAGGTGCAGGGCTTGTCACTCTGCCTAGTATTACATTGGCGTGATAGAATTTCTGATCTTCTTTTTGCATGCCACTTTGAGGGTAACTTAGGCTTATCTCAAAGGTGGACTTAGTCTGCCATTCCCTAAGACCAGGGGAGAAATGCTACCGGTTCACACCGGTTTGCGTGAACCGGAAGTGGCGATGGCGGATAGTTCAGAGAACCAGTAGCGGCAGCAGCACGAGGCTCCGCCCACTTGCCCGGACACCGTTACTTCCTGGTTTTAACCAGGAAATAACCTGTTTTTGACCTTCTGCGCTTATGCAGATGGCTTTGCGCAGACTCTGTGCATACGCAGAGAGTCCAAAATCGCATGTGATACACGCACGCATGTGAGCGCGCATATCCGAACTGGTAGGGAAGGTAAGTAGATTTCACCCCTGCCTAAGACTATGGGCAAAGGTTCTTCAAGACATCTCAGGTTTAGACTCCTAACCATTTGACCCCTTAATTAGCAAAGGTTAGAATACTGCACCGAATTTCAGTCACCCTATTATACAAAACATGTAGAGTTTCTGGAAAGAATGCAGAAAAGAGCAACAAAGATGATTAGGGGCCTGGAGGCTAACACATATGAAGAAGGATTGCAGGAATGTGGCTTGTCTAGTGAAAAGAAGGACCTGGGGTAACATGATAGCAGTGTTTCAATATTTGAGGGGCTGCCATAAAGAAGAGAGGGGAGTCAATCTATTTTCCAAAGCACCAGAAAGCAAGACAGGAAACAATGGATGGGAACTAATCAAGGAGAGAAGCAACCTAGAACTAAGGAGAAATTCCCCGACAGTGAGAAAAAATAACCAGTGGAACAGCTTGCCTTCAGAAATTGTGAATGCTCTTATCACCAGATGTTCTTAAGAAGAGACTGGAAGCCGCTTTTCTAAAGTGGCTATAGGGTGTCCAGATTGTGCAGGGGGTTGGACTAGATGACCTTCAAGGTCCCTTCCAACTTCGTTATTCTGTGTTGCCTTTTCCTGCTCTTTTGGATAAGCAAAGCGGTCGCTCATATCTGCAGATTTGCTCTTCATACAATACATTTGGAAAGTCCAAGGAAAAGGAGAAAGAAAAAGTATAAACTGGAATGGTCATATTAGGGCTGCAGAAGACTACCAGATGTCTTTACAGTGTTATTCTGCTGCCATCCACTTATTTTTCTGACTGTCTGTAGCTCAGATACAATAGACTACTAGGGGGAGGGAAACGATAGCGAAAGAGAAAAAGGAACAGGAAAAATAACTAGTTTATGGGAGAAGATGAAATGCAAGACAGAATACTTGGTAGCATGTACGGGCTCTAAATTGCATTGTGCTTTCTCAGCTTTGACAACATCAGTTTATTGAAAGCCAGGGTTATCAAGCATTAGGCGTAATGACTTCTTATGCCCTTTAGGGATGTCCGATAAAGCCTGTGCTACCTCAGTTCCATTCTGCATAAATTATCGGAGAACCTTTAGGATTAGAAGCTGAGGGGTTTTTTTGTTTTTTAGTTGGCCAAAGGGGTTTATTGCACACTAGTGTTGAAGTCTCTTCTTTGATGTAATTGTGCCGATGACTGCAGAAAAGATCTATAAATGGTTATGGGCAGAAAACAGGGCAGAATTACAGAGAAATTTGGAGAACATGACAAATCGGAATGGGGGATTTGGTATAAAATTTGACAAGGGTGACATTATTTATATATATATATAATATATATATATATATATATATATATATATATATATATATATATATATATTTGTTTCATCCAAGTTTTTCCTATGTAAATCAAGATCTTTATACAGCCATGGTTCAGTGAAATCTCATTCACTACAATTTTTTGGCTTTATCAGACATCAGAGCAGCATTTTGTTGTCTGTTTTAAGATTTAGGGGAGACTAAGATAGCTATTTCTGACTTGTTTGCCTTCTTCGGTTAGCCACACCCTCATCTCCTGACTCCTCCCTGTAAAGGTCAAATATTTATTTTATTTTAATTTAATTCTCTTTTCGTAGGTCTTTTGTGTATTTTTGTTTCATCCAGGTTTTTCCTACGTAAATCAAGATCTTTATACAGCCTTATATATATATATATATAGGCATAGTCTCCGAATCTTTAATGAGAGAGTTGGTCTCAAAACCCACTGGGATTTGATAGCTCTTTGTATACTTTTTATCATTTTAATTTCCTGAGGACTATTGTTTTTAATCTGTTAAATGTTCTCATTCATAACGGTAGTATGTTTTCAGAATGCATTCCTCACAACTTCTAAACATTCCTGTTTACATGCATTATTGGTACGAATGGGATTGGCGACATCTCTGAAATATTGTTTTGTTTATTGATCAACGTATTGTTGGATAGACTGAAGCTGTCATTCTGACAAGAAAAATAGAAAGAACATCTGATCATTTATTTTAGTTCTATGGATCTTTTCATGAATATTAGATTTTCATGTCAAACGTTTCTAATTTTAATCTCTCCCTCCCCACAGATCACAAATGTTTTGTCTATTTCTGCTTGTATCTCCACAGAGTGAATCCTATTTATTTATGTCCTCGTGCTATTTAAATATGTTTTACCTCTTTGTATTCCATAATCTAAAATAAAATAATATTTTGAGCTGGACATCAAACGTCATTAAAATCTGCCTACAGTCTTTGAACTGTGAATCTGCATTAGTTTTGCCGTATATTATAAAACTAAATGACGATCTTTGCGCAAATTTAATTCCATTGCACTTTGTCACATCAAGTCAGTAGCTGTGTTATTTTCATTACCACTATGCCTTCTAATGCACTTGTGTTAGAAGTGACAGGGAAACACATTTCTTTCTCAGTGGTATAATATTTGACAAACCGAAAATCATAAATATTCCAATTATTTTAGGTTCCTAAGTCAAGTGATTACCACATACCATCATTTTCTGCAACAATTTCCACATTGGTAAATTAGGCAAATAAAAACAGAAACCATTCTTGGGTAATTTTCTATAATAAATTAGGCTGCGGGTCAATTTCTTAGATTAATCTTATTGAAACGAATGGCAGTTTAGAAACTGGAGGAATGTGAGTGTTATTTTTCTATTTGATCCGAGTCTTTGAGATGATGTGAATGAGCCTTATTTACCTGTTATTTTACATGTGCAACCAGAGATAATGCAGATATATTTTAAAAGTATTTTTTTTCCCCTCAGGAAAATCAGAATTGTAGAAACAGTTAGAAAAAGCAAGAGTGACGGAAGGGTTTGGTAATTATATTTATGCTAAAACAATCTAAAATAGCCCTAGAAATACTTTTTAATTATAGAAGTCCCAAAAGTTCTTTTTTCAAAAGACAGTTGGATTTTTTTTGTTTTTCCTGGAAGACACTTCACTTCTCTTCCAAGAAGCTTCTTCAGTTCCGATTGAATGGTGAGGAATGGAAGAATTTTTATTCCTTGCAATCATCTGATTGTTAGCATTCTCTCTGAGAGTTGTTGAGGCCACTTGGTTTCTTTTTTTTTTTTAGGCTTGACGGGCACAGATAAACCCCCAAGAGGCCTCAGTGGCTCTCAGGGAAGGTGCTAATGACCAGATGACTGCAAGGAATATAAATCTTTCCATTCCTCACTGTTCAGTCAGAATTGAAGAAGCTTCTTGGATGAGAAGTGAAACATCCTCAAGGGGGAAAAAAAAGCACAGTTAATGTTTCAAAAAGCACCTTTGGAACAACCATGGCTTGGATGACTGAGAATTTTCAAAGACATTAATTACCAACGGCAACCAGTATAATGCCTTTTTTTACTGCTTTCCCCTCTTATAATTTACTTTGATACCAAATGCTCTAGTAGGCCCTTAATCACATGAGGTTGGCCTTATCTCATCCCCAGTCTAGGTTTTAACCAATCGTATGCCAATATTTTCTGTTTTGAAATAATAATCAGTTTATTCTGCTTAATCACTCGGGACAATACGTTCCATGCATTTTGTTAGCCAGCTAAGCTATCCATGAAAGTCAGGACACCATATTGTCATATCAACAGGACATCTAACAAAGATATGGAAATAAGGTGCATTAAAGATCTTTAATGAGGAAAACTCTTGACTTGGGAGGACTTTGCTGATTAAAAACACCTCAGATTCACTGAAAATGGTGTTTTAAAAAATATTTTACACACTGCTCAAAGCACAGCTGAGCTGACTAGGCAATTCCTTCTCAGAGCGTGAATACACCTACAAAACATAGAACTGAATAATAAGCCTTCGGTTTTTTCTGCTTCTTTGAAAGCCTCTTATCAACTCAGTCATGAATAACATTTTTGAGATAGACGCGGAAGCAAAAAAAAAAAAAAAGGCCCTGAAACATGTTAGTCTGTCTCATAAATATATTTGTCATTGCATTTGTAAAGACAGTGATTATTGTATTTCAAGGATTTTTGTTTAATTATTTTAGACAGACAGACAAACATATAGATAGATATAGATGATAGATAGATAATAGATAGATAGATAGATAGATAGATAGATAGATAGATAGATAGATACATACAGTGGTGGGATTCAAGTAATTTAACAACTGGTTCTCTGCCCTAATGATTTCCTCCAACAACCAGTTTGCCAAATTGATCAGAAAGTTAACAACCGGTTCTCCCGAAGTGGTGCGAACTGGCTGAATCCCACCACTGGATAGATAGATAGATGATAGATGATAGATTTCAAAAGAAATTTGTTCCAAATGCAAAACACAAGCAGAGGAGAGGAGTTTCAGTTTTACTTTCACAGCAGAAAGCAGCTTTACTACAGAACACTTGAGCTAAGCCACACCCAGCCTCCTTCCTGTCTCCTTCTTGCCCACACAGCAAATACTGTTTGAGTTTTCAAACACCCCTCAACTCTCTCACACACTGACAGGATGCTAGCCAGATGAATACCGGTGGATGCTGCAGGCTGGGACATTCTACTCCCCCTCCCCCTCTGTTCCAACTGCCAGTTGCATTATATTAACACAGTCTGATGCTACGGAGTTACACATTGTACATTAAGTTTCAGGCTGTAAGTGTCAATTTATCAAGCCTGGGCACATAGTTTTGTAGCGAAGCACAGGCGTCCAGCTAGTTACAGATATATAGTTTATCTCACTACAATGACATGAATGGCTGACATCAGGATACAAATCCCATTCTTACCAACTTGTATCCCGACATCTGAAGCAAATATGCCAGCCAAGTACTTTTTATCACTTGCTGTCCATCTCCTGCTAAGGTTTCTTGAGTGCTTCTCTGAACAAAAAGGAATGGTATAAATTGACTGAATAAATACTAACTGAAAACGTAATATGTAGCATGGTGTTGCTTTTAAGCCCTGCTTTGCAACAAACTCTAAAAAGTATTCAATCATTTCAAATTTTGACATTCTGATTTTATTTTTGCTCTAGTAGTTCACATCCTTTGTTTGCAAAAGCTTTGAGTATTGTACCTCACACTAAAATGTTCAGTCTTCACAAATGCCTAGTTTCTTTGACCATCAGACAGTTTTGAAATGACAGTTGCACGAAAGTTGGTTATTTTCAAATAGTCACCATATAACAATTATTTTAGATGTAAAAACACATTCCTGTTTTCTATTCTGGCATCTTTGGCAATGTAAGGTCAATATTTAACCAAACAAAGACCTTCTTTCTATAGAAGTGAAAACCTGAAGCAGAAAACGCAAAAATGCCAGGGATGCCCTATGAAGAGAAGTAGTGAACCATCTTTTAATCTATAAATACCCGCTCTGGGGTGAATTTCATTGAGTTCAATGGTAGCTTAACTCAAAACCAGCAAAACCAAAAAGAAACTATAATTTCCCCAATGAATCAATCAAGTTCACCAAAGTTTAGTTTATCCTCAGCATAAAAATACTTGTGCCATGGATGTGTGTTACGTTGAGAAGTGCAACTGACTGCCAAAGGAATTTGAAGACTGCCAGAAAAGATGAAAGGCCTCCAAAGAAGAGTCAACATTGCTGAAGGAAACTGAAGTTCTTCAGAAGCCTGCGAGAAGTCAGAAAAGGTCAGGAAACAGCTAGGATAACTTCTTCAGAAAAATAGGATTCTTCTGAACATTACTACGTTTATTAGTACTGTAAACTCTCCCCCTTCCCACACTGAAATGTGTAAAATGAGGAATGGAGTCAGGAGATCAGTGGAATCATGACAAGAAAAGAATCTATTGATCTCTTAAGGCACCGTCCCCTGGTTCTCATTTCATGGGTTCTTCTGTTTCAACAACAACAACAAAAATACACGAAACAGAACTTATTTTATAACACAACCATGAAGATATGACTGTAATGCCACCTGGCATTCAAGAAGCAAGGTTCCCCGCCTCCCCAGAAGGGACTGAAACAGGGGTGAAATGCTCCTGGTTCAGACCAAATCGCCCAATCCGGTAGTGATGGCGGCAGGTGGTTCAGAGAACCGGTAGCAAAAATCCCTGCATGCCCACCCCCCATGCTCAGCTGAGCAGCGTGATCATCAGAGGCTTTCACATTTTTTTTACTACTGGTTCTGTGGACGTGGCTTGGTGGGCGTGTCAGGGGAAGGATACTGTAAAATCTCCATTCCCTCCCCAATCTGGGGGAAGGTTACTGCAAAATCCCCATTTCCTCCCAATCAGCTGGGACTTGGGAAGCAAAGAGCAGATGGGGGCAGGGCCAGTCAGAATTTTTACTAGCGGTTCTCCAAACTACTCAAAATCTCCATTACCAGTTCTCCAGGAATGGTCAGAACCTGCTGAAACTCACCTCTGGTGTGCATGCGTGGGAGGCCGGGTGCATGTGTGGAAGGTGGGTGCACAGCGAACCGGTAGTAAGATAATCTGAAACCCACCGCTGTTCATGATCATATTGTCTGATTGGTTTCAGAGAGCTAGACGCGGTTAATCTTTGTTTGCACACGGACATGAAAATAAGCCCAGAGACTCATGCCAGTTTGAAGCTTCTGAGAGAAGACTGACACATTCTATAAAATAAATAAATAAATAAATAAATAGTCTGGGCTACGCTTCTACATACTCATCTCTCTTGCTGTTATGTTGGATAACAGGCCTCTTTTTGAGTTCAGGACAATTTTGTATTCCAACTCCGGTCTTTCGAACAAACATTGCAAAAGAATGTAGTTTAAAACCACTGGCTACATCTGGTGCCTTGTATAAAGCCTGGAGCAACACTTACACACTCTGGCGCTGTAATGATGAGTGAGATGTAAAACATCTGAGCACTAGAAAGAGAAAGTTAGGAGATAAAAATTCCTGGAGACTGACCTACTTCTGATCAAATTTAATATGGAACCTGCAAATCATGCTCAATTCTGACAGCTATAAATTATGGTCGCTCCTATTCTTGGAGCTTGTCATTACAAAATAGCTCATAGCAGCCTACTTTTCTAGGGAGCAGAATGAGTAGCAGGTAAGTTCAGAAGGAAGCAGATCGGGGTGGGTTCTACTTACCTTTACTACCGGTTTGCAAGGGGATTGTGCACGCGTGCTCCCTTCGCTCGCGAGTGCACTTTGCTTCTGCTCATGCGCAGATTGCCGATGATGACATCTGGGGCAGTGGGCAGGGGCTCCCGCCCGTTTTATTACCGGTTCTTGTGAACCGGTCCGAACCGGGGGCAACCCACCACTGAAGCAGATGTGTCTATATGGGAAGGACATTCTTATTTCATTTATCAAACCTCCCCAGAAGTGGGAGGAAACAAATATGCTGGAGAGAAACAGTTTGGGGCAGAGTGGGGGAGAGATTATGTCATTTGTGGTACATAACCTCAAATTAAATGATTCTGTTAGTTCTTGTTAGTCCCAGGGTGAGAATTTTTTAAAGGATTTTTAAACTTTGAACTATGACACAGAACAGACGATTTCTAGGCATTTCCCTGCACTGTCTCCAAAATAAATCTTGCAGTATTCAAGGTTTACTCCAGATTTCCCCACCTCTCTTTTTCATCTGTCCGTCTATCTGTCTTTCTCCCTTTCTCTCCCCCTCTCCCCCTCTCCTCTCCCTCCTTCCTTCTCCTTACTCCACCCATCCTCCTCTTCCTCCCTTTTCTCTCTCTCCCTCTCCCACCTAACCCCTATCTCCTCCCTTCTCTCTCTCCCCCTCTCTCCCCCTCTCCCTCCCTCCCTCCCTCTCCTTCCCCCACCCCATCCTCCTCCTTCCTTCTCTCTCTCTCCTTTCTCCCTCTCCCTCCCTCTCCTTCCCCCACCCCATCCTCCTCCTCCTCTCTCTTTCCTCTCTGTCCCTCTCCCACCTTCCCCCACCCCTATCCTCTTCCCTTCTCTTTCTCTCCCTCTCCCTC
>WNWU01000063.1:8734952-8763839 GCA_012654045.1 Ptyas mucosa | reverse complement strand
AGAGACAGAGACAGAGACAGAGACAGAGACAGAGACAGAGACAGAGACAGACAGACAGACAGAGATGGTGGGTGGATGGATGGATGGATGGATGGATGGATGGATGGATGGATGGATAGGCAGGCAGGCAGGCAGACAGACAGACAGATAGATAATAGACAGACAGACAGAGATGATGGATGGATGGATGGATGGATGGATGGATGGATGCATAGGCAGGCAGGCAGACAGACAGACAGACAGACAGACAAATAGATATAAATAGATGGATGGGTGGTGGATGGGTGGATGGATGGGTGGATAGATTGATAGATAGATTGACTGATAGATTGATAGATTATAATAGACAGACAGACAGAGATGATGGATGGATGGCTGGATGGATGTGTAGATGGATGGATGGATAGATAGATAGATAGATAGATAGATAGATAGATAGATAGATAGATAGATAGATATGGATGGCTAGACAGACAGATAGATAAATAGAGACAGATAAATAGATAAATAGATATGTATGTATGTATGTATGGCTGGATGGATGGATGGATGGATGAGTGGGTGGGTGGATAAATAGAGATAGATAGATAGATAGATAGATAGATAGATAGATAGATAGATAGATGATAGATAGATAGATATAAATAGATAGATGGATGGGTGGGTGGGTGGATGGATGGATGGATGGATAGATAGATAGATGGATGGATGGATGGTGGATAGATAGATAGATAGATAGATAGATAGATAGATAGATAGATAGATACTGTAGACAGATGCCAGTCACATTATCTGTCTAGAAAGCATCTTTTAATCCAAATTAAACAATAAACCTGCACAAACAGAGAACCAAGTTCAGCTGAAGATTCAAGATCCAAGCTCAATATGACTCTATCTGAGATACTTCAGAGTTATAGGGAGAAGAAGGGGAAGTACTCTATGTCCATAAGAGATAATAAATAGGGATCAAAACATTGAAGCTGCTTCATTTTGCGGGAGAATGAAATGATAGAAGGAAAATTTGTCTTTTAGAGTGCATTAGCCCTGCCAAGCTTCAGCCAAAAATCTTCAACAGCTTCACTGCCATCTATTTTCAATGTTTTAGGGCAGACATAAGAGGGATGCCGGGAAAAAAAAAATAGTGTAACAGCTTTCAAATTAACTAGAAAATGCCTACAAAGCTGAACCAGTCTGCCACAGTGAAATGGAATGTTCTAGAAATAAGTAGGCTACCGTACAGAGAGACTTATTTGAAGACTTACAAGTTGCTTTTGTCACCCCACTGTTCTTAAGAGCAGTAAAAATCTAGGTCGGCACCCATTCAGACATTATTCATTATTATTATTATTCAGATATTATTCAGACATAATAACCAGGTCCCATAAACAGGCACCACTTAAAAATAAGGTTTCATTTAAGAAAGCATTCTGAACTGATGAGCTTTGAGTCCATCTTCAAAGTGCTGGTTTGAACCTCTGTAACTTTGCATTAGCATAGAAGATTGTGCAATTATGGTTTGTGCCTGGCCACATTGTTGCCGCTCGTGGATCTATTCAGCATTCAAAGAGACAGTGCTCCTGGACACCCTGACCCATGCTAATATCCACACTGCTGTCAAAATCAGACTATCTCTGATTTAATTAATTGATTGTCCACTTAATATCTATGGCGATTCTCAGTCATCCGGTTCATGGTTGTCCCAAAGATGCTTTTTCAAGAGGCAACTGGAGTTTCTGTTTTTTCTTTGAAGACATTTCGCTTCTCATCCAAGGAGCTTCTCCAGCTCTGACTGGATGGTGGGGAATTGGAAGGATTTATACTCCTTGCCAATAGCTGGTCATTTGTATTTTTTTAGCAAGTCATTAAGGTCACCTGGAGGTTTATCTGTGTCCTCAGGGTCATCTGAGTGGTGCAAATGGGTGTGGAACCTTCTTGGAACAGTTGAAAGGACTGCGTTGTAGACTGGAGATAGATGATGTTGTGTCCCTCCCCCTCTGTTGAGAGAGAGCTGTTCAGTTTTGACATAGATGTCCTCTTTGATTCCTCTTTCAAACCAGCGATCCTCTCTGTCCAAAATGTGGACTTTGCTGTCTTCAAAAGAGTGGCCTTTGTCTTTTAAATGCAGATGGACTGCTGAATCTAGTCTTTTTTTTTTTAATTTGATTTATATGCCGCCCTTCTCCGGAGACTCAGGGCGGCTTACAATGCGCTAAGCAATAGCCTTCATACTTTTGTATATTTATACAAAGTCAGCTTATTGCCCCCACAAACTGGGTCCTCAATTTACCTACCTTAGAAAGGATGGAAGGCTGAGTCGACCTTGAGCCTTGGTGAGATTCGAACCTGCAATAATTGCAGGCAGCTGATGTTAATAACAGGGCTTTAGACCACTGTACTATCCAAGGCTCTTGGAATCTAGTCTTGATGGGTTTGTTCTCCTATGTTGTGCCATGTGTTTATGAAGTGGTTGTTTTGTTTCCCCAATATACTGTTCTGCATATCTCTCACTGCATTGCACTGCATATACCACATTGCTCAGTTTGTGTCTGGGTGTTTTATCCTTGGGGTGGACAAGCTTCTGCCTTAGTATATTCTTGGGTTTGAAGTGTGCACGTATATTATGTTGGCTGAAGATCCATTGTCCACTTCAGTTCTTTGCTCTTTGTGAAGTTGTGATGACTGGAGGAACTCAAGTTTAATTTAATTTAATTAATCATATTTCTATGCCGCCCAACTCCCAAGGGACTCTGGGTGGCTTACAACAAAAATAATACAAACAGTGAACATAAATTTTAAAAACATTATAAAAGCATTTTAAAAACATTAAAAACATATGCACACCATCCATGGCCGGATCTCGCAAGATTGAACAGTGAGATCAATGGCCCCAGGCTTGCCGGAAAAACCAGGTCTTCACCACTTTCCGGAATGCCAATAGGGTGGGGGTAGTCCGGACCTCAGGAGGTAACTGGTTCCAGAGAGCTGGGGCAGCCACAGAGAAGGCCTTCCCCCATGGGCCCGTCAACCAGCATTGTTTAGCTGACGGGACCCAGAGGAGACCAACTCTGTGGGATCTTACCAGTCGCTGGGAGCTATGCGGTAGAAGTTCATTGTCTGCCAGCCACAATCAGGCAACAGCTAGCAGGTGTCCATCATATTTGACTGAGAAAAGTTATTATGGCACAATTAGACTGCATAAACTTTGGCAATTTGTTTTAGAATATTATCCTATTTCCCCCAAAATAAGACATTCCCTGATCATAAGCCCAATCGGGCTTCTGAGCGCATGGCAATAAGGCCAAGCGCTTATTTCAGGCTTCAAAAAAAGATAAGACAGGGTCTTATTTTCGGGGAAACACGGTATGGATCGTGTCTGTGCAGGTAATTAGAGTTGATTCATACATGCATAAAGTTCACAATTGATCATCACCTAATTATGCATCCAGGGGTGAAATTCACTTACCTTCCCTACTTTGATCGTGCGCACCGTCGACTACGCATTAACAAAGCCTTCTGTGCATGCGTAGAGGCTGAAAATCATCGCAAAGAAGGGATGTCACAACGCCCGTGTGGGTGGGCGGGGCTTTGCGCAGTCGGACCTACCGTATTGCGCGATCCGGATAGAACCAGATGAATTTCACCCCTGTATGCATCACATTGTCCAGAAAGTACCACATTGGTGCTTGGTGGCACAGCAGACTAAAGTGCTGTTAAGTAGCACCAGCTGCCTGCAATTACTGCAAGTTCGAATCCCACCAGGCTCAAGGTTGACTCAGCCTTCCATCCTTTCGAGGTAGGTAAAATGAGGACCCAGATTGTGGGGGCAATAAGCTGACTTTGTATAAAAAAGAACACCACGGGGGGGGGAGGGGCAAAAGCCCTACTAAGCAGGTATATACAAAAGTATGAAGGCTATTGCTTAACGTATTGTAAGCCGCCTTGAGTCTCCGGAGAAGGGCGGCATATAAATCGAACCAATAAATAAATAAATAAATAAATTTCAGGCAATACTAGATTGGGTTAGAAAAATCTGTCAGTTCCAGTTTCTCCTATCTGATTGGAAAACACAGACAGTAATTCCACCTCCCACGATCCTTTCATGACAAAAAAATAATACAAGTCTTCAAATAGTTTTCAAAAAGAATCCGTTAGGGTGGAGACGTAGAAATGGCTGCAACAACGGTGAACAAACAAAGAAAAGAAAATGATAACATCTTCCTGTTGTTTAATTCTTATGAATGAATTAAACGAGACGAAAGAGGTAGCATTTAATTCGTCCCTATGAAGGATAAGGGAAAACGCAGGGGGAAAAACAGCCCTCATACCAGGGGTGAAATCCAGCAGGTTCTGACAGGTTCTGGAGAACCGGTAGCAGAAATTTTGAGTACTTCGGAGAACCAGCAAATGCCACCTCTGGCTGGCCCCAGATTGGGGTGGGAATGGGGATTTTGCAGTATCCTTCCCCTGGAGTGGGGTGGGAATGGGAATTTTGCAGTATCCTTCCCCTGAAGTGGGGTGGGAATGGAGATTTTGCAGTATCCTTCCCCCTTAAGTGTGGTGGGAATGGAGATTTTGCAGTATCCTTCCCCTGGAGTGGGGTGGGAATGGAGATTTTGCAGTATCTTTCCCCTGGAGTGGGGTGGGAATGGAGATTTTGCAGTATCCAAGCCACACCCACAGAACCGGTAGTAAAAAAAAATTGAATTTCACCACTGCCTCATACCTTTTAAGAGAAAGAAGAACTCAGAGCCACTATCAATTTTACCTTCCCTCACATATTGTTTAACTCTCAAATTCATTCATTGCATAAAGGAATATAGAATAGAATACAATAACAGAGTTGGAAGGGACCTTGGAGGTCTTCTAGTCCAACCCCCTGCAGGGTGGACTAGAACCCCTTAAAAAACCCCTATTTATTTTGTTTGTTTGTTTGTTTGTTTTCTTAGCAAAACCAGATTGTACAAAATCCTCCCTCTTCCTTCATGACCTGAATCCTCTGAGGCGGTTTGCTTTCTCTATATCTCATTCAGAACTGTGCATCCTTTCTTGGGCCTTCAACTTAGCAGCAGATGAACATCATCCTAACACAAAGGAATTTCCAAAATTGCCTGTAGCCTGTTAGCTATCCTTAGTCTGCCTTCACGACCTGAAACTTTGAACAGTCCTCAGTACTTCAAGCAGGGTGAGCACATTTTCCTTAAGCGTAAAATAATGAATCAGATCTACAAAATAATAGAGCATCATTTGATGAGAGCTTCTAGGATTCCGGGCAGTCTGATTCATTTTTCTATTTCATTTTCCCAATTTTTAACTGGTTGCTGAACATAGTTTTCTAAATCATTAGTATTTCTTCCGAAAGATTTTTTGTATTCCCGCATACAATTTTGCAAGCTGCCAACCTGCTGTTCCCTCTCTTAGAGGGTTGACAGTGCCACCTTGGTTATGTAAGCAAAAGAAAACCACAGCTCCCCAAAGACTGAAAATAAAAGGACTAAGGAATATTAGGAGGTCATCACAAGATCGTATGTATAAGCTCTATGTCACATATTTTCTTCAGGGAAAAACTGTACTTTTTACATTTTTCTTCATCATTATACATATATCCTAGTTACAGAAATGGGACATATGTGCCATTATATATGCAGAATAACATGACTCTCTGAATACCAACATGAATTTTGCATTTTTAATGATGTTAAACTACACAGATACAATATATACTATGTGTGTGTGTGTGTGTGTGCATGTATGTATGTATGCACCGTGTTTCCCCGAAAATACGACCCTGTCTTACATTTTTTTGAACCCCGAAATAAGCACTTGGCCTTATTTTCGGGGAGGTCTTATTATTTTGGGGCACGTGGAGCAAGATGGCACTCCTCTTGCTGTCCTATCTGATATCCAGCTCTGTGTTTAAATATTTTTGTGGAAAGGATATCTTCACAGTGCTGGAAATGTGGGCATAGCAATGGAACTTACTTCCACCAATGGTGGACATGCCCGCGGGCAGCTAAATATTGGATGAAAATACGACGAGGGTTGTTTGAAATTACACACTGTAGAGTGGAACTGAAACTGGAAACTTTTTTGTTGGGGCTTAGACCCACAAATATTGGATTGACTAAATGGTATTTGACGCTAGACATAATTACTGCAGGGAGACTGGCATTCGTACAAAAATGGAAGAATGAGGACTTACCAACGGACACAAAAATAATTTATAAAATCATGGAATGTTCAGAGTCCGACAGACTTACAAAACTGATCAAGGGTAAAAGAGACTCAGACTTTTATGGTAGTTGGAATATGTGGTATGATTGGACCCAGAAACGATGGGAGAGAGACAAAGGATAATGTTGGTTTATAATTATAGATGATTGTATATTTATGGTAATCAATAAGTATTGGAAAGGTAAATTTGTATACAAGAATCTGTAAATATTTTCTATTTTTACTCTGATTACTGGTGTGTGTGTGTATATATATATATATATATATATATATATATATATATATATATATATGGATATTTTGGCGATGTTACACCGTGATAGAAAAATTATTATATATTTGTTTTTGATTTTTCTTTTTGATGCCCTAATAAAATTTATTTTTAAAAAAATATTTTTGTGGAAGGCTTATTTTTTGGGGAAGGCTTATTTTAGCACATGCGCTCAAAAGCCTGTTTGGGCTTATTATCAGGAGAGGTCTTATTTTTGGAGAAACAGGGTATGTATGTATGTATATATATACTGTATTTTTCAGACTATAAAATGCACTCCCCCCCCCCACCAAAAATGGGTGGAAATGCCTGTGCTTCTCATACAGCGAATATTGCGGCGGGGAAGGGGGGTTGGTGCGGTGCCGATCAGCTGTTCTAGGTGGCAGGGATGGCTGCTGCCTCTCTATTGCTGCTTGAATGGGTTGTGTCAAATGAGCTGCGGCAAATGGGTGACGGTGGCAGAGGCAGATTTTTTTTCTGGTTTTCCTCCTCTAAAGCTAATATGTGTCTTATAGTCCAGAGCGTCTTATAGTCTGAAAAATACGGTATATTATTAGAGAGAGAGAGACAGGAAGAGAGACAAAGACAGAGAGACAGGAAGAGAGACAGAGACAGAGACAAACAGGAACAGGAACAGGAACAGGAACAGGACAGGAACAGGAACAGGAACAGGAACAGGAACAGGAACACATACACATACATGTCAGGGGTGGGTTCTACTTACCTTTACTACCGGTTCGCAACAGGGTCGTGCATGTGCGTTTGCTTTGTTTGCGCATGCGCTCTTCTGCTCATGTGCAGAAGCATTTTGATGATGTCAGGGTCAGTGGGAGGAGCCTCCCTTCGGTTTTACTACTGGTTCTATAGAACCGGTCCGAACTAGGGGCAACCCACCACTGATACATGTATACATACCATGTGTGTCTATATATATTTATATTTGTGTATGTATGTGTGAGACAAAAAAATTGTGGGTTTTTTTTTTTTGGTGTTGCTTCTTTTTTTCTTGCAAGTGGTTGGGTGTTTTTTTTTATTTTTAAGGCTGTGCCCTTTATGCAATATTTTCATGTCCTCTCCTGAAGCTCCCTAACCACAGTACCCAAGAGCCACTTAAAACTTGCAGTAGTATTTGATCCCCTGAGTAAAAGGAATTTGGAAGATGTATTATTGATTTATATTTTCAAAAAAAAAAAATCAAGCTATTATGTATGTGTGGGTTACAGGAGCCCTTGGGCAGATCTGTGCAATAATAAACCATTTTATTGTTTATGCAAATGGTAACCGAATTGTTCGCAAGCCAGATGAATTACACAATGCCAAATGAAGGGGAAAAAGCAGGGAAGTTGTCTGTCTCTATGTGAAGAATGTGGATACAGCTGGCTTTGTTGGAAGTGTGCTATTTATTTCCAAAGCTGAATATTATTTGCGTTAAGGCACAGTGGGTCCACTAATTTTAAATCTATGGGGAGACCTGGATGATACACTCACTCGTAAACCCACTCTGCTCTTTGTAGCACTTACAAGGGGGCACTTACAAGGCAATATATTGATGAGGATATTACAGCCAAAGCCATGTTACTAGGAACTCTGGGAATTGTAGTTCATCCCATCTGGAAGATGATGTTAGTGAATGTGGCTGCAGTTAGTAGATCGCATTTCAGAAATTTGTCCTGAGAGAACCTGATAAGAAAAGAACATTACAGAAAGAAAGAAGGACAAGGAGAAGCTGGATGGGGGGGATCCAGCAAGAAAAAGAATTCCCCTGAATGTGTTTTCATCCAAATTACATTTAGGCAGGGAAAAATCAAAGGTATAAGTACAGATTAGGTGAGATCTGGCTCAAATTTTTCCCCTACCAGTTCTGTGGGTGTGGCTTGGTGGGCGTGGCAGGGGAAGGATATTGCAAAATCTCCATTCCCTCCCCTCCTGGGGGAAGGATATTGCAAAATCTCCATTCCCACCCCACTCTGGGGCCAGCCAGAGGTGCTATTTGCCGGTTCTCCAAACTACTCAAAATTTCCGCTACCGGTTCTCCAGAACCTGTTGGAACCTGCTGGATTTCACCCCTGTGTGAGAGGAACCTTGGAGAGTCCTAGTGGATGATCGCTTGAATATGAGCCAGCAGTATGCAGCAGCAGCCAAAAAAGCCAAAATACGATCCTGGGTTTTATAAACAGAGGCATAGAATTAAGATCACGTGAAGTATAAGGACCGCTTTACAAAGCCCTAGTAAGACCACACCTGGAATACAGGAACCAATTCTGGTCACCATACTACAAAATAAGATGTTGAGACTTTGGAAAAAATTCAGAGAGGAGCAACTAAGATCACCAAAGGCCTGGAGACTAAAACATATGAAGAACGGCTGCAGGATTTGTTTGGCTAGTCTAGAGAAAAGAAGAATGACATGATAGCAGTATTCCAGTATTTGAGGGGCTGCCACAAAGAGGAGGGGGTCAACCTATTTTCCAAATTACCAGAAGGCAAGACAAGAAACAACAGATGGAAACTAATGAAGGAGAGAAGCAACCTGGAATTGAGGAGAAACTTCCTAACAGTGAGGACAATTAACCAATGGAACAGCTTGCTTTCAGACGTTGTGGGTGCTTCCTCACTGGAGCTTTTTAAGAAAAGACTGGACAGTCACTTGTCTGAAATGGTACAGGTTCTCCTGTTTCAGCAGGAGGCTGGACTAGAAGACCTCCATGGTCCCTTCCAGCTCTATTCTATTCTAATTCTAAAATCTTATCTGCTGTGTCCCCTTAAGCAGGAAGATGTCAAATATTGTATATTGGAGATATTTCATGAATTAATTTCTTGTAAAAAAAAACCAACCAGCTAAACCTTAGAATGTGGATGGAAAGTCAGAAGGCAATGTTAGAATCCTGGGAATGTGGATCTATGGGTAATGTGAGTTCCTTGATGTTCTCAGCTTGGTCTGACTAACACTGATGATGTTACCTAGTTTGGTAATGAATCGTCTGCAAGAAAACAACCCTAACCTACAAATATTCTCCATCATTGGTTTATGGATAATCCAAGAGTAGAAGGTGTTGCTTTGATAACAGGATATTTCTCTCACATTCTGGGGGTTACTATTTTGTTACAGAAATAATTCAATAAGTGTTTGTGTTTGTATGTAGCATCTTGGATCATCAGTTCAGCAACATGGGACTTCAAGCATTAGTACCACTTTATAAAACCTTAGTAAGACCACACCTGGAACACTGCATCCAGTTTTGGTCTCCACAATACAAAAAGGATGTTAAGACTTTGGAAAAAATACAAAGAAGAGCACCTAGGATCGTGATGGCGAACCTATGGCACAGGTGCCACAGGTGGCACATGGAGCCATATCGGTGGGCACGCGAGCTCAGCTCCGGCACACATGCGTGCGCTGGCCAGCAGATTTTCGGGCCTTCTGGGCCCACCAGAAATCAGGAAACATGCTGTTTCCAGCCTCCGGGTGGGGAAGGCCGTTTTCGCCCTCCTCAGCCTCCTAGAAAGGCTCTGGAGCCTGGGGAGAGCGAAAAACGGGCCTACCATGACATCACGTGCCAAAAGCGGAGGGATCACGGGGTGGTGGTGCATAGAATTATGGATATGGGCACGCGTGTGTATGATTCCCCCGTGCTCCCCCCCCGCTTTTGGCACGCGATAGCAAAAAGGTTAGCCATCACTGACCTAGGATGATTAAAAACCTGGAGAAAACAACATATGAAGAATAGTTGCAGGAACTGGGTATGGGTAGTCTAGAGAAAAGAAGGACCAGGGATGACATGATAACAATATTCCAGTATTTGAGGAGCTGCCACAAAGAAGGAGGGGTCAACATATTTACCAAAGCACCAGAAGGCAAGACAAGAAACAATGGATGGAAACTAATCAAGGAGAGAAGCAACCTAGAACTAAGGAGAAACTTCCTAACAGAGAGAACAAATAACCAGTGGAACAGGTTGCCTTCAGAAGTTGTGGTGCTCCATCACTGGAGTCTTTTAAGAAGAGACTGGACAGCCACTTGTCTGAAATGGTATAGGGCAGTGATGGGTAAATTTTTTGCCATTGCGTACCAGGAGCTGGGGTAGAGCAGGAGAGTCACGCACGTGCATGCCCACACCCATAATTCTATGTGCCCTGCCCCCGTGCATGTGCGCACAATCTTCCCTGCTCTCCCCACTCCTGGCATGGGATGGCTTGGTGGCCCTGGTAGGCCTGTTTTTCTCTCTCCCCAGGCTCCAGAGCCTTTGGGAGGGCAAAAATAGCCTTCCCCCCCCCCTGGAGGCCCTCCGGAGGCTGGTAACAGCCCATTTGCCAACTTCCGGTGGGACCGGAAGGCCCGTTTTTTGCTCTCCCCAGGCTCCAGAGCCTTTCTAGGAACCTGGAGAGGGTGAAAATGGACCTTCCCAACCCCTTGAGGCCTTCCCAAGGCAGGAAACAGCCTGTTTCCCTACTTCTGGAGCTGAGCTCGGGTGTCCACCAATATGGCTATGCGTGCCACCTGTGGCATGCGTGCCATAGGTTCGCCATCACGGGTATAGGGCAGGGGTGTCAAACTTGCGTCTTCACGGCAACATCACGTGACATAGCAGGACTTTTTCCCCCTGCGCTAAACCGGGCAGGGGCGGAGCCATCACATGACTCATCCAGCCCACGGGCTGTGAGTTTGACACCCCTGGTATAAGGTCTCCTGCTTGAGCAGCGGGTTGGACCAGAAGACCTCCATTGTCCCTTCCAGCTGTATTCTGATGAACTGAAGGTAGGGTCTATTATCTTTCACCAACTGTTCTTGAGAACTAGCCTTTGGAACAGATGCAGTTTAACTCAACGCATGACAGACCTGAAGTCTGTCTCTTGTGATTCAGTCTACTTCCATTTGAGGATTCTGCTCCAGCTTGAAAGTATCTTCAAAACTCTATGCTGGGCAGTCAAACTTACTGGTTTGACTTTGGCTTCAGCCGCAGCACAAGAGGAATTGCTCTGTGTGTCCTTGCCAGTTTTTCATCATCCTGCATTTTGCAACCCTACTGTAGGAAGTTAGCACCCACCTCTCTCCTAGGAAAATAAGATATTTTGGGAAATATTAAAAGGGCAGAATATTTCCCCTAAAAGGGAGGCAGAAAATCAGCCCCTCCCCCACCACACCTTTGTCAATGGGCTATTAAGGCCTGGGCCAGTCTATTCTACATAACAAAGATCAACCTCCTTCAAGCAGAGCCATAATAGGAATTGCTCAGAGCCCCTTCATTACATCATCACCCAACAAGGCTCCACCAAGCTTGGGACTCAAGACACAACCTACTAGAGTTACCCCTATCCCTGGGAGTCTGACAACCAATCAGAATACAAGTTCAAATTCAAAGCCAAACAGGGGGTATAAATCTCTCTCTCTCTCTCTCTCCCTCTCTCTCTCTCTCTCTCTCTCTCTCTCTCTCTCTCCCTCTCTCCCTCCCTCCCTCCCTCCCTCTCCCTCTCCCTCTCCCTCTCCCTCTCCCTCTCTCTCAACCATGTGCTTTTTGCCCAGGATCTCAAAACTATGAGGTCCTGTCCACCATTAAAAACCATCTTTCCAATCAGCCATCATATTTCCAGTGTCTTTCTCCCACTTGGAACTGAACCCAGATGGACATTTCTTCCAACACTACACTCAGTTCTTTGGTAGACTTCACAGCCAACTTAATCCTTCTAATCAGTTTCATGGTTCCTGTAAAGAATAGGTACTTTTCCTTGCTTAAACAGAATCTTTATTGGCAAAGCTCACCTTAATCCTTCCCAGTTTAGCAATCCTGGTTAAAAGCTCCCCTTCCGTTTCTTACTTGGATAAGCAGTGTGCACACTAAACTTTGGCCCCCAACTGAGGTTGTGGCTGGTAGAAGAAGCACCTGCCTATTAAACTTCGGTACCTCGTCATCCTCATGGCTTTCAGCAGCATTTCAAATGTAGAAGAAATAGCATTTTCCAGCCAGGCCTCTGTTTTCTCATTTAAACAGGTCATATTTGGCAGAGAGACAGCCAGATGCATAGAGCCCGTGTTATAAACACAGGGGGAGGATATAATTTTATCTTCTTTTTTTTCTTTCTGTGCAATGAGGCTTATAATCTGATTTATACCCTGATGTTTTAGCAATTTTTGCTAGAGGGTGGTGGGGTGTTTTTTTGGCTTTTTGGAACCTGCTGGAAATTAGTGAAGTAGAATATTTTGGTAGGGAGAAGAGAAGAGACATCCAAAACATTGTCATATGATTTCACTTTTTTTTAAAAAAAAATCACAAAATTGGGCAATATATTTGCAGAATTTGTGAAAGGAAAGAAAGCTATTTGTTTTTAAACTTGTTGGCTGTCTACCAATCGTAGGCAGATCCAAACAGATCAGGACAAATGCCATAAATAATTTTAATCTGAGAGTCTGGATATTCACTAAATATCCAGGAATTTATGGAGAAATTAAATTTTAAAGATTAAAAATAGGCGCCCCACCTTTAAGGTTTTTCAGTTCCACCTAGCGTGCCCATTGGTTAGTAATGAAGGGAGTTGTATGCTAACTAAATGTGAAATGTAGAAAGCTGGATAAAAATGAACAATGGCCAATAGAATAGCTATAGCAATAGCACTTATATACCGCTTCACAGTGCTTTTACAGCCCTCCCTAAGTGGTTTACAGAGTCAGCTATATTGCCCCCAACAATCTGGGTCCTTATTTTACCAACCTCAGAAAGATGGAAGGGTGAGTCAACCTTGAGCTGGTCAAGATTGAACTCTTGGCTGTGGGCAGAATTAGCTTGCAAAACTGCATTTAACCATTGCACCATGAGGGCTTTTTAATGGAATTCTTAAGGAATAAGGAATAGTCCAAGTAGAGTTTGATATATTGATTAATTTACCTGTTGCGAAGTCCAGCTAATTGAAATATTGGCTTAATTGGTTGACAGCCAATACAATGGTGACAAATCACATTGAACAATAGTCAATCTAATAGATGATACCCAGGGGAAGTATTTTTGATGAAAACAAAAGATGAACAGTTGTCAGTAGACACAACAGAAATACTATCCCAAAGGTTCTTCTTTGAAGACGTTTTGCTTCTCATCTAAGAAGCTTCTTTGGCTCTGACTGGATGGCATTGAAAGATGTATGTTCCTTGCAATCATCTGGCCATTTTCTATTCCTTGCAGTCATCTGAAGAAGCTTCTTGGATGACAAGTGAAACATCTTCAAAGAAAAAACAGAAAGTCCAGTTGCCTCTTGAAAAAGCACCTTTGGGACAACCATGACGTGGATGACTGAGAATCTCCATAGACAATGGAAATACTAATATTTGTTGTTAGTTGCAAAGTCATGTCAGACCCATCACAACCCCATGGGCAACATTCCATGTCCTCTACCATCCTCTGGAGTCCATTTAAGCTCATACCTACTGCTTCAAGTGACTCCATCCAGCCACTTCATTCTCTGTCGTCCCCTTCTTCTTTTGCTCTCAATATTTCCCAGCATTAGGCTCTTCTCCAGTGAGTCTTTCCTTCTCATTAGGTGGCCAAAATATTTGAGTTTTATCTTCAGGATCTGGCCTTCTAAAGACCAGTCAGGATTGATCTCTAGGACTGACCAGTTTGATCGCCTTGCAGTCGAAGGGACTCGCAGGAGTCTTCTCCAGCACCAGAGTTCAAAGGCCTCAATTCTTTGCTGCTCAGCCTTTCTTATGGTCCAACTTTCACAGCTATACATTGCAACTGGGAAAACCATAGCTTTGACTATACGCACTTATGTTGGCAGGGTGATGTCTCTACTTTTTAGCATGCTATCTAGATTTGCCATAGCTTTCCTCCCCAGGAGCAAGCATCTTTTAATTTCTTGGCTGCAGCCCCCATGTGCGGTGATCTTGGAGCCCCATATTAGTTAATCCAAATTACAAATAATTACTGTACGTTCATTTTCTTTTTTTAAAAAAAGTCAATATAGCCCAATAGGTTTTGGTGAATGGAATATAATAATTGCTGTTGTTGTACACGTCACTTATTGTGGCGTCAAGATACTGTACTCTGATACGCGATCATTTGCACGCAGTGTAGATGAGTGCTACACCACTGATGCTTCATGTAGCCCATTCCAATCCAAAGTGGTTTCATGGGACAGGCATGGAAGAATAGAGAGCTGAAATACACAGCTGTGTTTATGCTGTTACTACTTTTGAAAAGCGTTCAGAATTTCAGTTATGGCAGGCTAACTAGAAAAAGCACTCAGAAGGTATTTCACTTATTATGATTGATTTGGGTTGACGGCTAATTTGATTGTCAACTCAGAGTGCTCATTAATATATAAACACACACGTATGCAGCGATACAAAAATGGTTGGGAACCTCAACATCTAATGAAATCGTTCCTCCCTTATCTTCTGCATATGGACCATTCCTGAGCTCCATATGATCCTCAGCTGTTGTGTCTGCACACAGCTAGAGATCCAAATGACCCAGTTACTCTTCCTCGCAGCCTAGTAGATCTGTTGCCAGCTGGATGGTGGGACAATTATTTTTATTCCAACACGGCTACTAGCGCAGCTGAGACAATTCACACTCACATGCATGCAGAAGTATCTCCTAACTCCAATGATCACTGTATTCATCCATGCAGGTGAGAGCCAGCAGAATTCGGCTGAATGCTCAAGATAAATTATGCTGTCACGTACAAAGCTGATGTCTCTACTTGTGGGGAATCTGGCCACGACTCACACAGTTGCCCTACTAGCCCCCTTTATGAAAAGCAGGAGAATGCTGTAAATTGTGGAACACGGTGTGTATTCTGCCAATAAATGCCTTAGCCACTCACAATTACAAAAAAAAAAAAGATGTTGAGACTTTGGAAAAAATGCAGAAAAGGGCAACTAAGACGATTAAAGGCTTAGAGACTAAAACATATGAAAAGCAGGATTTGGGATTGGCTAGTCTAGAGAAAAGAAATAGCAGTATTCTGGTATTTGAGAGGCTTCCACAAAGAAGGAAGGGTCAACATATTTACCAAAGCACCAGAAAGCAAGACAAGAAACAATGGATGGAAACTAATCAAGGAGAGAAGCAACCTAGAACTAAGGAGAAACTTCCTAACAGAAAGAACAATTAACCAGTGGAACAGCTTGCCTTCAGAAGTTGTGGTGCTCCATCACTGGAGTCTTTTAAGAAGAGACTGGACAGCCACTTGTCTGAAATGGTATAGGGCAGTGATGGGTAACCTTTTTGCCATCATGTGCCAGGAGCGGGGGGTGGAGCATGGGGGGTTATGAGAGGGAAAAGTAGAATGTAGGGATTTTCTCAGTTCTGGCTTTGCAATACTGCAATGCACTTCATCTCTAATAACTTATACCTTTCTCAACAAATGGAGCCAAGGGTCATTTCTAATTAGAGGTTTAAGTTGTGGCAGGTCCAACACCAGCATTCTTTCTTTCAAATTCCTTCAAGAATTGAGATAATGGATGATGTGTATACTCAGATCTACCGCTCACAATTGGCAACCAATATATAGCCTCCCTGTATATGTTTTAGCCTGTCTGCTAATGGACTAATTACACATCCTACATTCATTGAGACCATGATGTCATCATCTTCAGCTCCTGAAGATGCAAGATTCACATCCTGCAAGGATTTAGATCGGGACTGTCAAACTCGCGGTCCGTGGGCCAGATGTGTCACGCGCTGGCCACTCCATGGGGAAAAAGTCACGATATGTCATGTGATGTTGCCGTGACGACATGAATTTGATATCCCTGATTTAGATCCTCATCAGTCATTCTTCACTGGATGTAGATTTCCAAGTCTTGCTCTCCAACATTTGAACTATGCCTTCGATGGTCAAAACTCCCTTATTCCTGAAGTTTGAATTCCAACAAAGCAAAGCATTTGCACTACATACCAGGTTTGAAGCTGGCTTGTTTAAAATAATCCATCAGTGAAAATGTAAAGAAAAGCTCCTCTTCCTCACTTTACTTCTGTTCTGTTTGCACTCCTTTCATTTTCTTTCTTTTTATTAACGTAAACTGTGCCCCAAATTGAGATTGACGTTAAATAAAATATAAAATAAAATAGATTACTACCAATTTGTCCAATAAATAGTAGTGAAGCATCACTGGGTTGCATACTTACTGTATTTTTCAGAATATAAGACGCCCCTTAGTTTTTTGGGAAAAAAATTCTGCCTACCAGGTATTCATCTGGCAAGAGTCCTTAGCCTGGTCAGCTTCAACACATTAGTTCGCTTGCTGGTTGTGAGGTTGGGCTGGTTGGGGCTAAAAACCAGCTGATCGTCAGAGGGAGCAGCAATTAGAAAAGAAGGCAAAGCGCGGAAGATCACTTTGCTCGCAAGCGCCACGTTGGGGCTGAAAACAACTTCTAAAGCACAGCTGATCATCAGAGGGAGCAGCAATTAGAAAAGAAGGCAAAGCACGGAAGATCGCTTTGCTCACAAGCGCCACGTTGGAGCTGAAAAACAGCTTCTAAAGCACACCTGATCGTCAGAGGGAGCAGCAATTAGAAAAGAAGGCAAAACACGGAAGATTGCTTTGCTCTCAAGTGCCACGTTGGGGCTGAAAAACAGCTTCAAAAGCACAGCTGATCATCGGAGGGAGCTCCAGTGACTAAAGCAGGTGAAGCATGGAAGGGGTAAGACAAGGCAGCAGCTGTTCTGGGTAGCCATTTTGGGCACCACATGTCGTGCTTTCAGCCTCCAAATGTGTCGTGTTTTTGGGCGGCGATCGATGGCAATGTGCATTGGCGATCCCCGCAGCCTTGAAGGGCTCTCAAACGGAGCATTTGGAGGCTGAAAACGTGACGCGTGGAGCCCAAAAATACAAGCCATTGTTGGTGGCAATCTCTGCAGCCAGGAAAAGGATGCGCGGAGGCTGAAGGGTGGGGGCTGGCGGGTGGGCGGGGTTATATTCGGAGTATAAGACACACCCAAATTTTCAGCCTCTTTTAGGAGGGAAAATAGTGTGTCTTATACTCCAAAAAATACGATATATAGTGATAGTGCTTGATTTTTTTTTTCATTTCAACCCAAAGCTATGTTTTGTGATTCTAAACTAAAAAAAAGGGCTGAATTCACGATCCTAAGAAATGGCATATTTGATCGTTCAAATGCAAACATCTGCGCACGAGGGAAGCTTAGGATATTGCTGTCTAGGAATGGCTTCCGATTTGCAAATCTAGCTAGTTCTGCATGATGGAATAAATTATTCCACGCTCTAATCACGAAAGGCATTAAGGAGCCTAATTTATTCCACAGCGCTGCTAGAATAACTTGCACTTCTGAGCTTCTTCAGATGTTGAGTCACTAGAGGACCCAAATTGACAAGGGAGTAGGGCTTTCCCCCACCCCCCACCCCTAAATAAATCTTAGCTAAATAAAGACTTCCAGTGTAAAATATAGCACTTGGGAGCTTATGTGTGTTTCTGGGACTTTCTCAAAGGACCAGGCCTTCATACATCAATGCATTGACTACAATGAATTTAATGCATAGGATCTACATTAAAATTATCCTCTGGTTATCCGATAGAAATACATATATGGTTTTATATTCATAAGTCCAATATAATAATTGCCACTCCAGAGGTGGAAAGATACGATGCCTGGATCAATAGAGGAGTTCACAGTGGTGGGGGGAGGATTTCTCCTTTCTCCTATGGAAAGAGAAATCAGTCTAATCTTTTATGTTTCAGAATGACGAGCTAAATTACAAATGAGCTAAAATTTTATATGGGGATGAGGCATACATACACACACACACACATATATACCATATTTCCCCGAAAATAAGAACCTGTCTTATATTTTTTTGAACCCGAAATAAGTGCTTGGCCTTATTTTCAGGGAGGTCTTATTATTTTGGGGCATGGAACAAGACGGAGTTCCTCTTGCTATCTTACCTGATTTCCAACTCTGTCTCCCTAACCCTAACCCTAACCCGAGGAAATGGCAGAGACCGGCTGCACATGCGTTTAAATATTTTTGGGAAGGGCTTATTTTTGGGGGAGAGCTTATTATCTGGGGAGCTCTTATTTTTGGGGAAAATACGGTACACACACACATATTACAGAAATAAGTGCAATATTCCAAACTACTCATATTTAGAATCTACTTTGTTTCCTGGGTTCAGCCAATATGTACACACCTCACCTATTCTCAACTTGATTAAGCAGACATTATTCCAAGGTTTGATTATTTGCGTGATTTAACAGGCATTGCAAACCTACTTCAGACCATGAAGCAATCGGTCTTCCCTGAATTCCACTTTTGTTATTGTTACTGTTGGTAGCTATCCAAAGTCAACTGTTTGAGATAGTCAACCATGTAGATTGAATGGGTGAAGAAATAAATGAGTACAAAATAATGCAAAGGATTTTTTTAAAGACACCGCCCCATCAGTACATTCTGAAAAGATGCCCAAAGTTCCATCCTGCCATTTCTTATGCATTTCCACCCTTTCTAAGGTAGGTGAAATGAGGACCCAGATTGTGGGGGCAATAAGCTGACTTTGTATAAATATACAAAAGTATGAAGGCTATTGCTTAACACATTGTAAGCCGCCCTGAGTCTCCGGAGAAGGGCGGCATATAAATCAAATTAAAATAAAATAAAAAATAAAAATAAAAATAATGCTCCAGCAGCTACGTATATAAGTGCACTTTTCTTACTGAGATACACAGTAGGCAAATGAACATTTATTATTAGCGTAAAATGTTTTTTTCTGATGCCTCTATATAGCAAGACCCCATAAAATTTTAAAGACTCATCACTGTAAAGTTCATATTTGACAAAATAGTATGTGTTCAAAGCTCAAAGATGATATTATCTCTCTTTCATAACATTCCCCTAGTTACATTTAAGCAAATGCCAAATTGCTCCTCTGAAAAGTAAAAAAAATTGCCTCCATTGACTTCAGGGGTACATCCTCAAAAATCACCACTGAAACATGAACTAATTTTTGTGACCGGCGTCAACGTTCACAGTCCTCCCCAATTCATATTCACATCCACAGATTCATCATCCTTCAACTCCACGGCAGGATTGTTTCCATGTCATCTTCAGACCAGAGATGGTATTCAGCATGTTCTGACCAGTTCTGGAGAACCGGTTGTGGAAATTTTGAGTAATTCGGAGAACCAGTAAATACCATCTCTGACTGGCCCTGCCCCCATCTATTCTCTGCCTCCCGAGTCCCAACTGATCAGGAGGGAATGGAGATTTTACAGTATCCTTCCCCTGGAGTGGGGAGGGAATGGAGATTTTACAGTATCCTTTCCTTGGAATGGGGTGGGAATGGAGATTTTACAGTATCCTTTCCCTGCCACGCCCACCAAGCCACGCCCACCAAACCATGCCACGCCCACCAAGTCACTCTCATAGAACTGATAGTAAAAAAAATTAAATCCCACCACTGCTTCAAACCACCAGCTACAGATCAGTCAGGGAATTTTTCTCAATTTGAATTACATATGAGAATCGAAGTTTCACATGGGTGCAATTGGGAATTATAAACACAACCTCGGATGACAACAGGTAACTTATACTTTGGAATGAGACATCGGTCCAGCAAACTTGTTCAATGTAATTTTGTTTTTTAACAAAGGCAACCTACACGGTACATTTGCAGAATCAGATTCCATGAGTGTTAGAGCTGCACACATGCACAACACGAATGCTATTAAAAAAGAAGTACCATTAAGTTGAAGAAAGGAGTGGAATAAAGTAAAATAAAAGATCAACCCTACAAGCCACGTGCACTTGCAATTGCAGTAAAAAAAAGGAAAAGCTGAATTAACACGCCAATGATTTGTCTCCTGGGTCAAAGGTTAAGAATGATACTGTGATGACTGACATGTTAATCAAGAGAATTGGGGGGGGGGAACCTATTGTGAGAATGAATGATGGAAAAAGGAGGCAATCAGGAGTCCTTGAAAGAACACTGAAGACAGAATGATGGTAAAAGGACATTTCCAAAAGCATGGGAGATAATGGGTTCCATAGTTCAGAAAGTCAATCACTGAACCTAGATATAAAAAGATAAAGGTTCCCCCACACATGAGTGCTACTCATTTTCCAGCTCTAGGGGGCGGTGCTCATCTCCGTTTCTAAGCCAAAGAGCCAGCACTGTCCGAAGACGTCTCTGTGATCATGTGGCTGGCATGATTAAACACCAAAGGCGCATGAAACACTGTTACCTTCCCACTAAAGTGGTCCCTATTTTTCTACTTAAATTTTTATGTGCTTTCAAACTGCTAGGTTGGCAGAAGCTGGGACAAGTAATGGGAGCTCACTCCGTTATGCAGTGAGATTCGAACTGCTGAATGGCCGACCTTCTGATCGACAAGCTCAGCATGTTAGCCACTGAGCCACTGCATCCCTAGGAACCTAGGTATAGTGTTGAACTATTCATTACTGTATTGTGTCGTTACAGTAGCCAGGAGACCTGAGTGCTGAGTGGCAATTTGGCTTGCCAAGGTACCAGCCCTGTTATCGGACATGCTTACACATTTCTCAAGGTACACCACAGGTAGGTGAACTGGCTTTGCACCAAGAAAAAAGATGAGTGGCTCTTCCTGCAGCATTACCCTAGGCCCCCTCCCTTCCTTGAGCTGCCTCACAAATGGGCACTGCAACTGGGAAGGTTCAGAGCCATCAGAAATCTGACTGCCTGCACAGAACACCAGCTTGTCTTCCCGCCAAAGCGGTACCTATCTATCTAATTGCATAGAACATGCTTTCCGACTGTTAAATGGACAGAAGCTGAGGCGAGTCAGGGGTGTCAAACTGGTGGCCTGTTGGCCAGATGCATCATGTTCAGGCCACGCCCACCCCAGCTCTGCAAAGGGAAAAAACATCGCAAAACGTCACATGATGGCAACATGACACCACGAGTTTGACACACGTGATCTAAGTATTGATTAAATACAACCCTGTGTAACTTTTTGAGATCATAAAGACTAGCTAGGTACTGCCAACCCAATTTTAAGTCATGTCTAAATATTTATTTAATTTTTAAAAATCCCTGCACATCATCAAAACTGTGTTTTGGGGGTTTCAAGCTAAACATTTTAAAAGGAAAAAAGATTTAGTTAGTAAAATACAAAAGTTAATTATTGATTACAGTATCTTTAAAAACACCAGATGATAATTAGATTTTGTTAGTTTGCTGGACTTTCGAGTCAGTATTGACTTCTGGTAACTGCCTGATCAAATCCCTGCAGTTCCCTGGCAAGATTTTCAGAAGTGGATCACCGTTGCTTTCTTCTTAGGGCTGAAGAGAGTGATTGGCCACAGTTACCCAGCTGGCTTCGTGCCTAAGGCAGGAATAAAACACACCATCTCAATAATTTCTAGCCTGATGCATTAACTATTGCACAAAACCAGTTCTCTGATATTTCTATAACTCTATATCAGTGATGGCTAATCTTTTTGCCATCACGTGCCAGGAGTGGGGGGGAAGGGTGTCACATGCATGCGTGCCCACACCCATAATTCTATGTGCCTTGTTCCCACGCATGTGTGCGCAACCCCCCCATGCTCCCCCCACTCCTGGCACATGATGGCATGGTAGGCCTGTTTTTTGCTCTCCCCAGCCTCTAGAGCCTTTCTAGAAGTCTGGGGAGGGCGAAAACAGCCTTCCCCACACACTCCGGAGGCCCTCTGGAGACTGAAAATGGCCCACTTGCCAACTCCCAGGGACAGCAAAAACAAGACTTCGAGTCCCACCAGAAGTTGACAAACAGGCCATTTCTGGCCTCTGGAGGGCCTCCATGGGGGTGGGGAAGGCTGTTTTTGCCTTCCACAGACTCCTAGAAAGGCTCTGGAGGCTGAGGAGAGAGAAAAATGGGCCTTCCCCACCCCCCCACCCCGAGATCCTCTGGAGGCAGGAAACAGCCTGTTTCCCTACTTCTGATGGGCCCAGAAGGCCCGAAAATCAGCTGGCCAGCACGCGCATGCACACTAGAGCTGAGCTTGCGTGCCCATTGATATGGCTATGCATGCCACCTGTGGCACGCATGCCATAGGTTTGCCATCACAGCTGTATAACATTTCAATCTCTAACTATAACCAGATATAAACACAAAACAACGCCGGGGAAATCGGGAGATTCAGGAAGTTCAAGTGAGTATATATTGCAAGCTTAAGATCTCTACAAAAATCTGACCTACTAACGGTCAAGGAAATGAGCGGGATTAAGAAGGCATTCCAGGTAGGCTGGACTTAGATCTCTTGTGGACGCGGGGGAGTTCATGACTGATTATGCATTTAACCAGTTCCCTTTAAGGACTGAACCAGGGGTGGGTTCTACTTACCTTTACTACTGGTTCGCAACGGGGCTACATGTGTGCTCTTCTGCGCATGCGCAGAAGTGTTTTGATGACCTCGGGGTGAGTAGGCAGAGCCTCCTGCCGGTTTTACTACCGGTTCTATAGAAGCGGTCCAAACCGGGGGCAACCCACCACTGGACTGAACCTGTACTTCCTAAAAACTGGAAGGCATCAGATTGGGAAAGACCTCTCCAGTTCTAACAGTTGCTTTGTATCTCAGAAAAATATCCATTTTAATGGAAAACCTGAATGGGATCCATAATATAAATGTACTTGCCCTTTCGAAAGACATGCACGCCAATCTAGATCGATGCACAATACAGTGCTGGATCATTATTAATGGATTCATACTTCTAAGTCTTAAGATGCTACAGTTGCAGGAAATAATGTAATAAACAGCAGTGACATTTTAGCTTGTAAACTGTGTTGAGAGTAACTATAACAAGCATGGGGGTTACACACACACACACACACACACACACACACACACACACACACACACATATATATATATATATATATATATATATATATATATATATATATATATGAAAAATAGAAACTTTGATCATGGTGGATGTTAATTTCTCAGATACTCTCCTAGGATAACAAGTATGCAAAAAAATAAATAAAAATCAGTTGGGTGGGAGGAACGTGTGTTCCCAGAGGCGGTGCGTAATTGCTTACTTACTCAAGTCAGCTTATTGACTGCACTTCGTGATCACAGGAATGTCTGCATCTAGAGCTCAGAAATTAACCCATCTTGGTAAACAAAACTGTGCTTATTTTAGGATCACATACAAAGAATGTAATCGTATGCAAAATAATGGGAAAAGGAGGAGGGGGAAGGGTGGAGGAGACCCCCGGAACTGTTTAATTTAGCGAAGGAGTCAAAAAAGGATGATCTACACCCTGAAGGAGAGCAGAGTACATAAATTAGTGAGCTGTTGGGATGCGGACAAAACTATACTCCAAAGCTATAGCAGAAGGGCCCTGCATCACCAACAGTGCTTGCTGGAAGAGAAGACGTTCTCACGACTATGCGGAGAATAATGGGAATTATTTACAAAACAGCTGGATATGCTTCAGTTACAATTCATTCTAGCTAGGTCTCAACGGGGAGAATGTAACAGAGAGCAATCTGGTTCTATAAAATAACAGTAATAGAACATCTTCTTAGGGGAGAAGGGAGATTGCTGAGTGTTTTCTTTATTTTTAAGGCTGATTTTGAAGAAAAGAAGGGAAGGAATAAAAAAAAAGAAAAAGAACCCACGTAGTGTAAAATATTCCATGAAAAAAAGAACCGTGGGACACTGTCCAAATTATTTCTAGACAAGGGACTCCACCGGGGCGGAGTGGCGGAAGTTAAAATTTGCATACCAAGAGAGGGTCTGCATTGCAACCGAAGCCACAATCCTTTTGTATGTGTATACAAGGTCAACTCATATAACAAACGGGCAGGACTTCAGTTGGGTTGCCCTGCCCAACATCGTGTTGATTCTGACAGACGGCCTCCATGGATGCTACTGCTTCTATATTTCATGCCTATTCTCTAAAAAACATTTTTTTTAATTTGCATACAACAAGTGATGATTATAGAAGACTTAAAGATAAAGGTAAAGGTTCCCCTCGCAGTTACGTGCTAGTCATTCCCAACTCTAGGGGGCGGTGCTTATCTCTGTTTCAAAGCCAAAGAGCCAGCGCTGTCAGAGGATTTATTTATTTATTTATTGATTGATTGATTGATTGATTGATTGAGATTTATATGTCACCCTATCTCCAGCTGGACTCAGGGCGGCTCACAACAGTAAGAAACATCTAATGAAAAAGTTAAAAATAAATTAAATCCAAATCTCATAATTTAACAGTTAAAAGTGCAATTAAGACTAACAAGTTAAAAATTAAAACCCCATCAGTCCAGGCCAGCCAAACGAAACAGCCACGTTTTCAGGTTGCGACGGAAAGAGTGGAGGTCGGGGGTAACCCGGAGGTCCAGGGGCAGTTGATTCCAAAGGGTAGGTGCACCCACAGAGAAAGCTCTCCCCCTGGGCGTCGCCAGCTGACACTGTCTGGCTGACGGCACCCTGAGGAGGCCCTCTCTGTGGGAATGCACTGGGCGATGGGCAGCTGTTGCTGGCTGCAGATGGCCCCCAAAATATCCTGGGCCTAAGCCATATAGAGCCTTATAGGTAATCACCAGCACCTTGAATCTCACTCAGAGGGCAACCGGCAACCAATGCAAGTCATGTAGGAGAGGTGTAACATGGGAGTGTCGAGACACTCCCATCACAACTCACGCGGCCGCATTCTGCACCAACTGATGTCTCTGTGATCATGTGGCTGGCATGACTAAACACCCAAGGTGCACGGAACACTGTTACCTTCCCACCAAAGGTGGTCCCTATTTTTCTACTTGCATTTTTTATGTGCTTTCGAGCTGCTAGGTTGGCAGAAGCTGGGACAAGTAACGGGAGCTCACCCTGTTACATGGAGCTAGGGATTCAAACCGCTGAACTGCCAACCTTTCGATTGACAAGGTCAGCTTCAAACAATCTCACAGTACAATCCTATTGAAACCATTCACTTCCAGATTAGTGGAATTCCATGGCTGAGATTTGCCTGAATAACATGGATGAGCCCTGGTGGTTAAAATGCAGTATTGCAGGCTAACTCTGCCCACAGCATAGAATTCAATCTTGATAGGGCTCAAGGTTGACTCAGCCTTCCGAGGTCAGTAAAATGAGGACCCAGATCATCGGGGACCATATGCAAAGAATGTTTCTACATGGTAAACTGCCCATAGAGTGCTGTAAAATCCTATAGGGCATGTATATAAGCCTAACTTCTATTGCTTTAAAAACATGGGATAATATACTGTGGAATATACCAGCCCAGCAATGGAAAACTTGTGTTTCTTCCTCCCCATTCCTTTTTTTTTAAAATTCCATCAACCCAAGCCAACATTACCAGTTTACATTCTCAGTATCAGGAATGGAATCATGACTTCTTAGACTAACATTATTTTATGGAGGAATGTAAACATCAAGGTATCTGGGTGTTTTAGGCAAATAGTTTATTGATAATCTTGACTACTGTAATGCTCTCTACCTGGGGCTGCCCTTGAGGACCACTCAGAGGCTTCAGCTGGTGCAGAATGCGGCCGCGCGGGTTGTGATGGGAGGGTCCCGATACTCCCATGTTACACCACTCCTGCGCGACTTGCATTGGTTGCCGGTTGCCCTCCGGGTGAGATTCAAGGTGCTGGTGATGACCTATAAAGCCCTACATGGCTTAGGCCCAGGATATTTGTCAGACCACCTGCAGCCAGCAACAACTTCCCATCGCCCGGTACGTTCTCACAGGGAGGGCCTTTTCCGGGTGCCGTCGGCTAGACAATACCAGCTGGCGGCCCCCAGGGGCAGAGCTTTCTCTGTGGGTGCGCCTACTCTCTGGAATCATCTCCCCCTGGGACTTCGGTTGGCTCCTGACCTTCGCACCTTCCACCGCGAATTAAAAACATGGCTGTTTACATCGCCCAACCTGGACTGAGGGGGTTTGATTGTTTTAATGGGTTTTGATATATGTTTTAATTGTATATTTATGCATTTGTGTACTTTTCGTGTGTATTTTGTGTTTTATTGGGTTTGTTTTTGTTTGTTGTGAGCCGCCCTGAGTCTACGGAGATAGGGCGGCATACAAGTTGCATAAAAATAAATAAAATAAAAAATAAATAATCACTGATTGGACTGGCAGATCTCAGTTGAAAAAAAAATGTGGATGGCAGCAAAGAGTTAAAGCTTTGTATGTTATATATGTTGTATATATCTGTGTGGTCATTTGTAGTTGTGCTAATTTGGAAGATAGGTTGACACCTTCTTCTTTATGGCAGCCCCTTAATACTGGAACACTGCTTATTCTGGAATTATTATTATTATTATTATTATTATTATTATTATTGAAAAAAACATAAGGGAACATTTTATTATGCATGGTGGACATGAGAAATCTAAGAGGCTTTCAGTACAAATGCATATAATGATGAAAAGAATCTTAAAGATTCAAAATCTAAGTCAAAATGTTTATTACAGTCAAAGACCAGTTCTATTAAAAATACTCAAGGAGTATCCAATTAAAAATTCTAGAATAAAATGATAACAGGTAACCAATAGACTCTGTTAGAATCATAATTCGGTATCCTAGCTGTCGGTCGCATGTCATCTTAAAGATTAATAATGCTAAGAAACCAAAACTGTTTTTATTGGGACTATTGAGAAAATGAATTAGAGAAAACTGGTGGTCAATTGATATTGATGGAAGAATACTGAAATTCCCACAGTGAAGTAATGGACTGTGAAAATGTCAGAATTTGCAGAAATGGAGAAACTGACCTATTTGAATAGAGAACGAACAATAAAAAAAAACTTTTTTATTTTTATTTTTTATTATTTATTTGTCAAGAACATGTTAGGTAATAAGTATAAACATGGATTGGATAGATCAAATAGACACAAATAGAGGAAACATTAGGACAGGGATGGTAGGCACGCTGGTGCTCTTATGCAGACCCCTTACAGACCTCTTAGGAGTGGGGTGAGGTCAATGGTTGACAGTCTTAGGTTAAAATTTGGGGGGTTTTGGGATGAAACCACAGAGTCAGGTAGAGCATTCCAGGCGTTGACCACTCTGTTGCTGAAGTCATATTTTCTGCAGTCGAGTTTGCAGCAGCTTACCTTGAGTTTGTATCTATTGTGTCGTCGTGTATTATTGTGGTTGAAGCTGAGGTAGTCATTGACAGGTAGGACGTTGTAGCAGATCATTTTATGAGCTACGCTTGTCATACCGAAGGCGGCGTAGTTCTAAGTTTTCTAAGCTTTTCTGAAAGATTGGAAACTTTATGTTGACTGTTTGGTGAAAGAAGGAAAAAAATAAATTGATTTCACCAAAGGTGAAATTGCCGGAATGATTTCTGACTTTTTTTTTTTTTAAAGGAAGGAAATCTGGGTTAAATGCAAGATTATGCAATGGAAAAAAAGTTTGCCAATCCTTGCTCCTTTTAGCTCAGATCTATACGGGATATCATACCACTGTGCATAATATAGCTTAAGTTGAAAAGTTATGTAAGGGAGAAACGACCCTGTTTTCACTTTCTGCAAAATTAATCCACTCCAGTAAGCAGTTGCCTTCATAAATGTAGGTTAAGGGGAAAAAAAAAACTTTTATTCAATCAGCAACTCGGGATAAATCCCAATTTACCATTTTTGGCTTAAAGTTGCTCCGTAAATGCATCCTCCTGAAACATGGCTCTAAATAACTCATGAAAGCATTCCCATGAATTCCAAAGTACTGCTCTAGCAAAGACCATTTGTTGGGTCTTTTGGTGGCAGGATTAAAGAATCACAAGCAAAATGATCCTGCTTCAGAGGTGGCCTTCACATAATTTAACAACCGGTTCACCCCAGCACCAAAAATGTGAGCGTGCACATGCCCTTCTGTGCATGCGCTTTGCTCACGTGCACGCTTGCACTCATGCACACGGCTTTAAAAACGCAGCTAAATAGGATGGCATAGAGCCATGGCGGGTGGTGGGGCTCACCTGTAGGTCACAACTACTGGTTCGGCAAAATTGGTCCGAACCGGCTGAATCCCATCCCTGCCCATCCTTACCTATTCTTAAATCTTCCTTTGTAGGTTTTTAAAAAACTGCAGAACAAACTTCCATAAATGGAGAACCAAGCATTAAGGAAGAACCAAGGGAAATCATCAAAACCATAAAAAAGCTAAAATTAGAATATTTCGGACATGTGATGCCACACCCAGAAAAATACAGCATATTTCATTTAATCCTCCAGGGAAAGATGGAAGGCAAATGAGGTCCAGGCAGAAGGAGAACATCATGGCTTCAAAACCTAAGGGACCAGTTTGAACAAAACTCAGCAGCACTTTTTCATGTGGCTGTTGACAAAAATAGGATCACCAACATGATCGCCAATATCCGATGACGGATATGGAAGAAGAAGAAGAAGAAGAAGAAGAAGAAGAAGAAGAAGAAGAAGA